>JALIZH010016168.1:0-41631 GCA_030522465.1 Rhipicephalus appendiculatus
ATTAGTATTAAATAAACTAAGGATATGATATAACCATATGCTACATTTTGTCAGTCATTCCGAAGCAACGTGAGAGGTGCAGCCACGCTAGTCACACCTCGCGCGTTTTGCCGGGTAGTTGTTTCATTGCGATCTTTCCGTCGGCGTAGCCGTCATGTTCTGTATAAAGTCTATATCAGTAACATCGCCCCGCCCGTCGTATGTTCCACGTGCGAGTGGAATGATGTCAGCGCTGCTGGAAATCGCAATTCTGGCTGAGATGAAACGCGCCAGCCGTCTCCGCGGCGCTAAAGGCGTTCGAGGGTTGCTGGAGGAGAGGGGGAGGGGCTGCATGTTTTCAACAGGAAATGCGCAGTTTGTCCTGCCGGACGTGGTCGCTCACGGGAGCGCGGGCGATATCCTTGCAGGCGATCAGCCAACGGCCTTCTACCTTTGAACGTTCAGCCGCCCAAAATTTTTAGTATCCTGCGCGAGCGCCGACTTTTTTGTGCGTCAGCGCCGTAGCGACAGAGCCAAGTTGCAAACAGGTCGTAGTAAGCGCATGCCCATGAAGCGCGCTCAGCTTGGGCCCATCGTCTGCTTGGCTGTTCCTTCTGTGAGAACGTCGCCCCGCATTAACTCACTTCAGACGGACAGGAAAAAAAGCGTTTGCGTCGCCAGATAACAAAATGAACGATCCACATTTGTCAGCTTATCTCATGCGCGGGGGCGTGTGACGTATCCGCGGATTTCATTTTCTCGGTTGCTTGCTGATCTTCGGAACATAAGATACGGGCAAGATGGGCTGTCTGTCCGTCTGAAGTGAGTTAATGCGGGGCGACGTTCTCACGAAGGAACAGCCAAGCAGACGATGGGCCAAGCTGAACGCGCTTCATGGGCATGCGCTTACTCTCGCCCTGTTTGCAACTTGGCTCCGTCGTACGGCGCTGACGCACAAAAAAAGTCGGCGCTCGCGCAGGATAGCTAAAGATTTGGGCGGCTGCGTGTTGTGTTATAATCGCAAAGTTTGCGTTGAAGCTATACGAACAGCACGAAGGTCGCTTCCTCGTTGCAGCTGGCGTGTTTCCTTACGCCAGCGTTTTGTTGAGTTACTCCAGGTCATGCAGACGAAGTGAGCTGCTGGCCGCACTTATAACATTTCAGCTGGTCGCTGTCGCATTCATTGCTTCGACCTTGCGGCGAAAGTATATAGTGTTGTACTGGAAAACAGTGGGCAGTGGGGATATAGCTCGAAAGAAGAGGACAATGGATCGGTCAATCATACAAGGAGCATCATCATCATCATAAGCATCTGTTCCGGCGCTGTCCCATGTGCCACTTATCGCGGCTCGACTCTACTATCTGAGGACTTGGTCACCCAGAGCGTCTCTTGACGCTTGGTGGAGTTGGTGGGTATTTTCAGACCTGGAACTCCCTTCCGTGCCTATCATGCCTGAGAACGCTGGACAGAGCAACACTCCCTAGGCATCACCCGTCGTCATCTGTTCATGTAGGCCACGCCAATGAGCCCGTCTTCAGTGGAGCTGAAGATGAAGAGGTGGACAATTCGTTGGCATTACACGAGTAAGCTAATAAATGAAACGATGCCAATGAAATGATGCCGAACAGTTGTTACGGTGCTTGGCCGCTGACCTGAAGGTTGCGGGTTCGATCCCAGCCGCGGCGGTCGCATATTGATGGAGGCAAAATGCTAGAGGTCCGCGTACTGTGCGATGTCAGTGAACGTTAAAGAACACGAGATGGTCGAAATTTCCGGAGCCCTCCACTACGACGTGCCTCATAATCATGTCGTTACAATGGTTTTGGCGCGTAAAACCCCAATTATTATTATTATTATTATTATTATTATTATTATTATTATTATTATTATTATTATTATTATTATTATTATTATTATTATTATTATTATTATTATTATTGTTTCTCATTGCCGCTGTCGCAGACATACACGTTCGGGGAGGGGGGGATGCAATAGTGAAAACCATCGTCATATTACTAAGCTAGTAGTAACATGGATCAGAAGATAATTAAGCAAGAATGGATACTTCGCAGAACAGGCTAACACGGCTGAAAAGAAGGCAGTGATGCCGTTGTAGCTACGTCACCTCGCTCGCAAGCCTGTATATCGACAAGCCTGTATATTTCTAGGTTACGGCGAGTAGAATGCTACAGGCCCCGATCCTTCCAGCCCTCCTTGTCATGACGCTAAATGACATCTAACAAGCCAACGTCACATCCTTAATCTGCGTCCTCGTTTTTTCTTGAGCTGTAAGCTGATTGATAACGCCACCCCTATTTGAGCAATGCAACACCTCTAGATGCACTGGGGAGCGAAACTCGCTCGCTAGGGAGACCGCGCATGAGCGCACCTTGACCGTATTTATCTGCCGGCGAGCGGCCGCGTGTCCGGCGTTCCGAATTATTCTGGGAGCGCCCGTACACTTACGTGAAGTCATGGTGACGTCATCACGTGACGTAGATTTTTTGCAGCGTTCGTGCTGACGCAGCCGATGCCGACACCAACGGCCAATTTTCGGGTTAGGGAGACCTGCTCAAATTACTACATGAGATAGTTATCTGCTGGTAGCAAGCATGTCTAAGAGGGAAAAATATTAAGGCAAAAGCCTTTATTGTCTCATGTTGTCGTCCATCCGTCCGTGCCCTGGCAAGGTGCGAAGTGGCCGCCGGGGGGCGCCAACGGACGCCGGTCGCGTCGGTCGTGCCTTGCGTCGGATTCAACAGCGCTCGCGATTTGCTTGCATAGCGTCGCTGTGCTCAGCGTGTCCAATCGTGCAAGAAGGGAGACGCGCGCATTGCGTTCCATTCTGACCGACCCCGTCTCAATGGGCACAGGCGTTCGCCTTCAATTTTTTTAGAAATTCCTCTAGAAACGCCCCATGCCCACCAGTGTTGCCAGATCGACAGTAAAAAAGAAAAAAAAAGACAGGAAATTGGGAAAAACTAGCCAAAATGTAGCCAACTTGAGCCAAGGGCAGTAAAGGTAGCCAAGGTAGCCACACGTGTGTGAAAATAACTGCGACGCTTCTATTTACGTGAACCCGCCACGGTGGTCTAGTGGTCATGGTGCTCGACTGGTGATCCGCAGGTCGCGGGATCGAATCCCGGCCGCGGCGGCCGCATTTTCGATGGAGGCGAAAACGCTTGGGGCCCGTCTGCTTAGATTTAGGTGCACGTTAAACAACCCTAGGTGGTCGAAATTTTCGATGTCCCCCCTACGGCTTCCCTCATAATCATATCGTGGTTTTGGGACGTTGAACTCTAACACTTATCTGTTTAAGCAGCTAAATGCCGAAGTCTTTTTACGAAAATATACGTAAGCACAAATTGAGCACTTTAAAATCAGAATTGTGGAGATTCAAGACTAAGATGTTGACTTCATATAGCCATCACTGCGTGCAGGATGACGAAGTTTCTTGCGCTGCTTCAAAAAGAAAACTTTCCTCAAGTGTCCTGCGTTTCTTTTCTGAAAAGGAAAGGACTAGAAGTAGCAGCTTTTGTCGACAATTAAAGTAAGTACGGCATGAGTGTGCTCAAAATCAGTCTCTTTCGCAATAATTTCTTGCGTAATAACGAAGCCCGAGCAGTTAAAATTCCTAAGTTGCCGTCAGTGCCTAATCCTCAGAAATAACACAAATATATCGTCAGACATTTCATTTCTAATGTCGATGAATGCAGACGACCCTGGAGGCGAAGTGCTTTCATTTGTCCTGCGTGTTCACTTCCATTTACGGTTTAAAAGTCGCATTCAGTGGCAGGCGGTGTCCAGACTGAGACCTCAAACAACAGCTTTCTCCGTGTCCCGGCTTTTTGTGTGCTGCAAGGGCCAAATTCAATTTCGGGAGCTAGAAACACGCCTTGGCCGCCATGCTTTGACACCACACACTCGAACGCCAGCCGTTGCGCCGTCGCAAGATATTGACTATTCGGCTCAAATCTAGGAAACAAGAAAGTAGCCAGAAAGTATCCAATACGCAGGAAAAACCTAAACGGCAGAAATAGGGCGTTTTTCTGCCGCCACCAGCCAAAAAAAAAAAAAAAAAAAAAAAAAAAAAGAAGATGTAGTCAAGTTGGCGCAAAGTAGACAAACCTGTCAACCCTGTGTCCAACGTTTCGTTAAACAAAGCTACCTTCGCCAAAGCGATGGTGTGCAGCGAAAAAACTCAGTCAGAAGTGACATGTTGGAACTTTAGGCAACAAGAATGCTTAACTTACCAATAGTTCAGTGTTCAGAGTCTATTCCTTCCCAACAGTGCTCGGAAGTGGCAAAAGTAAGTCGCGTCTCCAAATGAGGACGCGGTGTCGCAATGGGTTATCAGTCAGCATTGCCTATGTCTCGTATCTCATCCTTCAGCAGTATGTGGTCAGTGCGGCATACAAGCCACACTTCATGCGTTTCACAGCTATTCAATCTGGGCTTCCCAATACCACGTGTATTGCAATAATATCGTGGTTTTGGCTCGTAGAGCCACTTAATTTAATAAATAAGGAGTCAGATGTACATAAACATAATTTCGATAAGAGCGTGAAAGGACGCGCCCTCTCGCAGATGTCGAGATGTCACAACCTTAAGTGTACAGCCGTCATTTCTATGAAAGGGAACACGCGAGCGCGTGGCAAATAGCCTCGTTCGTACCACACATGTAGCACTGCGCAATAGCGAAATGTGAAAATAAAAGGAGAGAGTGGTGCTATTTCTTCTATTACCTGCACCCATTCTTGCAGTTTTTCCTTCTTTCTTTATGACTTCATGCTGCTTTGGTAGCAACAATTCGAAGATGTGGTAGCAAAAATGCTTATCGAGAACAATCCTTGTTCGCTTAAATGTCCCAACATAAGATAGCCATCAAAAAAGAAAGTGTTAAATGAAGACAAACGCATTCGTGAGGAGTGTGTGCGCTGTAGAGTGAATAATACCACTCTCTCCTTTTATTTTCACATTTCGCCCCTGCAGCGCGCCACTTGTGCGGTACTAGGATATTTGCCACACGCACGCGCGTTCGCCTTCATAAAAACGACGGCTGTACGTTGATATCGCATACTTAAGAGATGTATCAGTTGCAAGGTCTTGCCTATATTTTCTTTTATCTTTATGTAGGATGTCGTTCACGGGTTATAAATGCGCGATAGACATGGCTGGTGTGTCCCACTTTCACCTGACATGCACGAGAAAATGCGAACGTCCTTATCCTGGGGATAAGCGAAGAAAGTCCTCAAGCTGTCCAACAAAGATAGGTAGGAAAGACAATGAGCATGAATGGCTCATAAACTTCGTTTGTCCTTATTTAGGTGCTCATAAAGATAATCGCCTCATTATGCTTTCCGTCCTCGCGTCGAGTAATCCAGACCACAAACATTCTGGATTTAGCTTCGCCGATGAGAACGAGTGGCTTGAGACGGCCTGAAAGCGGTTTGTCGTCTGAAGGCTCCAGGAAAACAAATAGATCATATGTAAAAGTTTACGCAGTTCGCACAACATTAATCACTTGTAGCAGGTATTTTTACGGCTAAAGAAAAACATTCTAACTGTGGTTAGGAAGCTTGTATGGTCCGCCGCGATGGTGTAGCGGTTAGAGTGCTCGACTGCTGACCCGAAGATCGCGGGTTCGACAACGGCCGCGGCGGTCGCATTTCGATGGAGGCGAAATGGTAGAGGCCCGTGTACTGTGCGATGTCAGTGCACGTTAAAGAACACCAGATGGTCGAAATTTCCGTAGCCCTCCACTACGGCGTCCCTCATAATCATATCGTGGTTTTGGGACGTTATACCCAGATATTATTAAAGCTTGTATGCGATCGCTCACACCAGTTCACTACCCGAGGTGGGATTTTGTAAACTAGATTCAAGGAAGTGTAATGGGACTTTAACACAAAAATATATTCGTGTTCGCTTGTTTTCACACTATATAAACTCAAACTTGGCAAGTGAACCGCTCTTTTATTTTATGGCATTCCATAAAACATTCAGAATTTTCTTGGCGGGGCTGGGTTCTCTAATTTGTGAAGCCGATTGTTTTACCCACTGAGTTAAATGCCCACCTTTTTTTTTTTTGTTAATGCATAAAAATTTTGTCAGTAGCTGTTCTCAACTATTTACAATACAATTAATAAAATCAGAATTATACTGCAGAAGGACGTGTTGTTGGGCAAGTTGGTGCTTGCTGAGTGACATAATGCAGCGCTAAAAACACATCACAAAGTAAGAAAACACGAACCGACGGTCCCGTCGGTTTGTGTTTCTTACTTTGTGGTGTGTGTTTTTTTTAGCGCTGCATTATGTCACCCAGAATTATACTCACACGTAGGAAAGATACATTATTTCAAACACGCTTGTGGATTGAAAGTTCTCTCCAATACCAGATGTAAAGCCTACGTGGTGGATTGAGAACAAAGAAAATTACGACTGGACGAAAATTTAGTGCCAAACATACGTTTCAGCTTTGGCGGGATGCGCTTACCGTGAGGCCGTTCTGGACAGTCGACGAACGCCAGAAAGATCCGATGCCACCCCGCAACAACGGTCCAGGGAAGACCGCAACTATGAAATTTTCTACAACAAAAGCTCTAGCCTTTCTTTTCTTGAAAAAGCTCTATGCTTGTGCTCTGTGAGAGCTCTATGCTTGTGCATCGCTTGTACAACACCCGAAGGAGATTCTGCGTGGAGCTTTTCTCACAATCCACCGCTCCTCGATCCGCTTGATGAAAATAAAAAAAAAAAAGAAATGGGCTCCAATTCATTTTGTGAACGTTGGCCAGTGAGGCTGTGTTATCAACTGATACGACAGACAAGTGTGATGTAGCCTTGAACGATTGAGCAATGCATTGCGTGAGACGACTGACGGCAAGACAATTGAATGCGGTGTGATAAAAGTCGGTACGTGTGACCCACCCACAGCTCTCTCGCAACACAACTGAAATCAGTTACTGGGTGGTTTCTTCACCGTAGGGGAAAGGTGTGTGGCGAGCACAATGGCTTCGCATTGTTGGAAAGCGCCCTATCATCTACCGTGTCGTTGGAACACTTGTGCTTTCTCTCGTGTGGTTAGAAAATAAAGGTGGTTTAGGTTACTAACGCTCTATACGCAAAGGAAAGTTCATTCAACCAATACATGCAAGGCTGCATGTCAGTTCAATCTAAATGCTGTAGTGTGTTTTGCATGCGTAGTTCCGTTGGCGCCACAGGTGAAAGACGTTCAGTGCGAGCAGATGCGCGTGTCTGCGTTCTCTTCTATGGGGTTGAATCTTTAATTTAACCGCTGAATCCTGTAGAGATACTCATCCTAAGCTAACACTGTCGTCGGGAAGATGCAGCCTTTTATTTTGCAGTTCCACAAGCATGTGAAATAACTGAAGAAAATAATTTTATCGTGGATGCGTCCTTCAAAGGAAATGCTCGCTTCGATTCGTGGAATAATTTGTTTTGCCGACACACACTCAAAATATGGGAATCCAAGTTACACAGAGTGTCGCTGTAAAATGGTTGATTCATTCATTAAAAAATAAATCAGCTTGCTTTAAATATACTCCGTGGTGCTTCACAACTTGAGCGCTTGAAGCGGAGATGGCGCACATCTTCGTCTGGGTGGCCACAGGAACAGCGCATCCTAAAGGCACGTTTCACGATCACACTATTATTTCATCATTTATTAACTTTTCTGTAAATATAACATAACATTAGAACAAATACAGATATAGCGTGTTTTCGAGATTTGGCAGTATCTGCTACGAGTTCTCGACAGCATTCCAACAAGATATCCTACCACATCGAGAATATACAAAGCATTTCGAGAGCCACCAGGTGTGCACAGTCAAGATAACTTAGTCTGCGAAAACGCGCAGCGAGTTTTGTCGCTCACAAGACACCGTGTTTCTTCCAGACGTCAATGAGATCCGTGTCCCCGAGCCTCTGATAAATCTTCGCTTCCATTATCGCGTTCATCTCCGGCGTAAAGTGTTCCTTCCAGTCTCCTACCTGCCCCTTGCGGATAAACCCCGCTGTTTTGGGATATTTCGTGGCCAAATAGTGATAGCTCTTCAGACCGGGACACAAGTTTTCGTCGTTGTCGAGTGGCTTGCTGAGGAACGCCTTTATGTCGGCACCAGTCTTGGATCTCATGAAGTCTATCCCGCTGTACTCGATGACACGGTCTAGTGCCCCCGGTTGTTCCAGTTTCCTGCGGTACTCTTCACCGAGGAAAGCGGCGAACTTAAGCACGTGGCTTCTCGGGTCAGCCTTGATGTCCTCGTAGTGCATAAAGAGCACGTTCGGGTCATTGCGATGGGCGTACCAGGAGAGCACCTGGTCGAAGTAGTCGCCAAAATCGTTAGCACCCTGTACGAACACGTCGAAGTAGTCTTCGAACTTGCCGTCGGCGAAGTCGTACGCCGCGAAACCTTTCGTGTGGTAGAAGAAGGATACGCAGACGTCCTTCGGGTTTCTGCACACGTACACGTACTTCGCGGAGGAACTCTTGGGGATTAGATTGTAGGGGAGGTGCGTCTTGATGAGACCGGGACGCTTCATTTTCACCACGTCTTCGGCACCGAACATCTCCAAGAAGGGCGTGGCCTTGTAGAATTCCAGCGCGTCCGGAGCGGGCGATCCGTCGTGAAAAATGAGGTATCCGATCTGTTGCATCCACAGCGTCCCACTCTTGGGAAACGTGACGATGAAGACGTCGTCCGATCGGGGCTCGTACTTCAATGCGGAACGATAGAGGTCTACGGGAACGTAAGAGTTCAACCTGAAACCGTCTATGTCTCGGTACAAGGGTCCCCTGGGAAACCTCACGTCTACGGGCATAACGGAAGCTACGTTGCCGCTTGCTGGAACTTGCGGGCAAAGGAAGTTGGAGACCCTTCTCGAACCTGCAAGACAAGAACATGAACGAGTTGACGTTTCGGTGATGTGATTTATATTGGAAGGACGTGTTGCCTTGAGCTAGTTGGCGCTAACAACTTTTTTGAACTAAGACGTATGCAAGCCGCGTAACTACATGTAGCTTCAAAAGGGCGTGCAGCTTCATGTATCCGCGAGCCCTCTCCCTCCATAAGGAGAGGGCATGGCGCCGACTTAACACGCCACGCGCTGACGCGTTGTAACACGTACGTGTGGTTAGGGCTTAAGAGCCCAGCGCTAAGACAAAATTAGAAATGACGGTCATGTCGCGTTTCCACTCTTGCCTTGACTTTCTGTTTTTGCAGCGTAGAAAAAGACCGCGTTAGAGACCGCCGTTTGTCAGCGAGAGAGTCGTTTCCGGAGTGCATGAATTCATTTTGTCACCCTCATGGCATGCTTGTCTCCGTGTTATTTGTTTGTTTTCTTCTTTCCTCCTTTCTTTCATTTCCTCCTATCTTCCTTTCCTCTGTTTCGTCTTCCCGAAGGAGCAGGCAGGCGTTGAGCCCCTTTAGGTGGCAGGTGTCGGCCTGTTCCCTCCCTATTTTCTCTGTGTCTGTGTTTTCTGTGTATTCAAACGAAATAATAATAATAACCATGGTAGTTGAATCGTGCACGGCTGCACGATTCAACTGCCAAATGAAAAAAAAATGAAATACAAGTTTTTTTGCGGAACGGAATGCACTCAAGTTTCGTCAACTTACTGTAGGACGTGCATGATTTGACATGTTGTGCATTATTCAGAGCCTAAGTTTGGTGGAATGGAATATTTGAGAGAGATAGGTAAAGGAAGAGCTAAGAAATATACATATGTTACGTTTACATTATCACGAGGAGGTTAACAGGAATTACTTTTGTAAGCCTTGTTTGTCGGAGTAAACTCCTCAAGCCGCAAAAATGTCGATTTCTGTTGCCGAAGAACGTCTCGAAAAAAAAAAAAAATCACATGCCCTAGCAATTAAAGCAAGGAATGATATCGCTTAATTGAGCTTGGAAATAAGCGCATATTGTAATTTCAAGTCCTGAAAGGCAGAAAAGCAAGCAAACAAACAAACTACCGCTCTCGTATATCCGTGAAGGGCATAGTTGGTGATGATCCGTGAGCTCTTATATGCGCCGCAAAGACTACCACGCGCTATCCAGTCAGTAGGGACGTCCCTCTGGCGAACGCACATTTATATACACACACAAAATAAGGCACCTGCGCGTTCAGCTGCGCAACAAACACGAATGAGCGAGGCATGCGGCGAATTTCCACGCTGCACTCAAGCGCGCGTATACAAAGCGAAAATATATTTATGACTAACCTGTCTCGCTAGGGTTGACCCAATGCGACGTCCAACTGTTCCGTAAATATTGCACGCTGCTGCGTCGCCGTCACCTTTATGTGCGCATTATTGCTGGTAGCGCAGCCGCACGAGCGAAAAGAAACACCACTTGCTCGCGCAAACGGCCGTGAGCCGATTATAATAGGCACTCGCAGCGGAGTGCTGCCGTTTCTGCAGGCGATAGCGGATGAGACTGCCAACGGCCGAAGGCGCTGTGGAGAGTAGGCGATGCAGAGAGTAGGTCGTTATCTCCGTCTCGTTCTTATAGTGCAATGGTTCTCAGCCATTGGATGTTTCTGGGCCCCCTTGTGGACCGGCGGAAGGGACGAGGGGCCTAAATTAACACAACATGCAGAGTGAAATAGGTGCTTCTTGTTTCTCCCTGGCAAAGTGCCACTAAAGCGCTACGTCAATTCGATCTTGACAGCTTGTCAATAAGTTGTGCGGTCTGCAGCCGCTTTCAAACTGTTTCTAGCTATGTTCGCTCTTCAAGCATTCGAGCCTAGAATAAGTATGCTCGCGTGCTTATGTCTTACAAAGCCAACAAAAACTTTAAAACCACCCCATGAAGCCTAAACTGGTTCGCTCCGCGGCATTGAAAAGTGTTAAATTTAGTGGAATTAAATTTAGGTGTGTGGTAAAAAGCCTAATGAGGTCGAAATCAAACAGGAGTCGTCCTTCCTGGCCCGATGCGGCATGTTTCATAATCATATTGCGGTTTTTGCAGGTAAATGCCAGAATTCAAGTTTGTTAATGATCTACAGGTGAATGAAAACAATGCCATAGTGTCCACTCAAACACTGCGTGAACTGCATAGCCTGCGCATCAACTTTTGTTGAACTTGTGTTTTTGCAAACTAGTGCTACTTGCAGCGGCGCTATGTGTTTGTTAGGACGTGCAATATGGGCCTATATACCAATCTGCTATGATTGCAAAGACTTGCTGCGTGCGTTTACTGTACTTGCAATACGCTTAATGAAGCACATACATGTTTTGAATTGAGCTTGAATTAAGGTTTCGTATTAATATCACACGTACTCCACAAAAATTACCGGCCTTGAACGCAAGTTTGCTGTCCCCTTCCATATTCCATATGATTCGTTGCATGTGCTTTTTGTTTTGCTCTAAATAAAGAAAAATGAAGAAAAAAAGGAAGACCAATACTAATGCGTTTCAGAGCGCCCTATTTTGTTTCAATAAGGTTCAACACCTTCACTTTACCGAATCCCCTTAATCAGAGGTTCTATAATGAGCGGCAAAAGTTGCGCGTATAATGCATTAGCGAAACGCAATGCACTACTCGGCCGCGTAGAATTACTGACTCACGGGAAGCTGAACTCTCATAACTCAGGAAGCGTCACCACTCCAAAAGTATTTTGAAGTAAAAATAGGGAGGACCCTTAGGTATAATGACCCTAAGTAAAAAAAACAACAAAAAACAAATTATGGAGTCGACCATAATCCTTCCCTGAGGTTTCTGGTAGTGGCGCTCGCACGTTGACGTTCGTGCGTCCATGTGTATTCCTTGGCTTAACTTACATGTTTCGCGCACTGCCGGAGCAGATCACTGAGGCCACGCACAAAGCAGCGAGTGGTTGAGATCTGCCAGCTGCCGCAACCATCCCAGCTGCCCCCGGTCACCGCCATTTAGAATCAATAAAGTTTATTCCTCCTCCTCCTCGTTTCAGTGAACTTAATTATTATTTCCCATTAATTATCCTGACGACTGATTGGCCCTTACCTCTAGTCAAGTTATGCTCCGATATCACGTGTATTCAGTATAACTTAACTACAAATAATCATGAAAATACAAATGGCTAGCAGGATCTGCCTTTAACAAGAAGCCACGATTTCTATTTTTAGAATACTTTTTCTCAGAATTCGGAAAACCGGAAGTAAGTGCTCGACCGGAAGTGCTTAGACGAGAAACAAAAGTGTCACATGGTGCTCTTCCTAATAGAACAGGAACTAGAAATGAAGCAAGCATACAACTGGCCGATAAACAACAAAGTGCACCTCTTCTTTAGGCGATTCAATCGCTTGTCAGCCAATAATAGTGCTATGCTAAGTCATTGGTCGTCTTATATTGCGTTGATGTCGCATGTGTACATCACTCCGACGAAGGCCGGTCCCGCGGCCGAAACGTCAGTCCTTCCCAGAACAATTTTTTCCTACGTGCTTGATATATTTTTTTGAACTGTTGCTTCCGGGTCCTATGTTATCCCTTCGTTACATATATATATATATATATATATATATATATATATATATATATATATATATATATATATGTATATATATATAATTTTCGAACCAAATCGAATACGAATACGACTCGAGTACTATTTGAATAGTTTTCAAATAGCAAGGCAACCACTTTTAATAGAGCCCAGTAATTCCACAAAATTTTCTTTCAAACGAATATTGTCCGCCATGCTGGATAAATGGCTACGGTGCTCGGCTACTGACCCGAAGGTTGCGGGTTCGATCCCAGCCGCAGAGGTCGCATTTCGGTGGAGGCGAAATGCTAGAGGCCCGTGTACTGTGCGATGTGAGTGCGCGTGAAAGAACACCAGGTAGTCGCAATTCCCGGAGCCCTCCACTACGGCATCCCTCATAATCATATTGTTGTTTTGGGACGTAAAACCCCAGATGTTATTACATTATTGAAACAAGCATTCGCAACTTTAACAAAGCAACATTACGAGTGCTTTTAATCAACTAAAAACAACACAATTATGAAATCTGAGGTAAGCTTGGCTAATGCAACGACTGGAGTCTACGAGGTATTTTGTAACGGCCGGTAGGTTCAAATACAGGAGCAACTATCGTATTCAAGGGGCTACTTTGCCTATAGCTTCTAAATAAAACTGAAGCAAAACATTAAGCAATGTTGAACCGAGCAGCACATATATAGCTAAATATTTGATGAAACAAATAAACAACTTATCACAACATGTGCCTTCGCTCAAAAACCAGCTGACCATCAGTGATGAATACTGTACCAGCAAAATCAATTTGCACCGACACAAATGGCTCTGTTGTTCATCTAAACGCATGCAAAATTACACTTCTGAAGCTGACGGATACCGTAGTCCCTTCCTTCAGTTATTGCAACACAAAGACAGGAACTGATAACCCCTCGCTGTTTCAAGGTTTCGTTCCTTTGAGGGTTTTCCCGTCGGGGCTCAATATTCGAAAATTATTCGAAAAATGTTCGGCATTCTGAATATGCGCTATTCGATTTGAGGGCCGAATCGAATAGAACGCTATTCGATTCGTTAATTGATATTTTCGAATATTCGCACGCCCCTAGTATATATACCGTATTTTCTCACATATAACCCGCCCCTCTAACTTTAACTCCAGAAAAAAAAAATGCGTTTGGCCCTTGCATAAAGCCCGCTACCCCACTTTTTTAAGCACATTTTCCTATAGATACCTGTGAATGCACTGCACCAGAATATTTAGGACAGGGTTCCTCTTAACCTGCGTTAGCAGCTTTATGTATCTTTCCTTCCATCTTTTGAAGTATTCCGCTTTGTCTGTTTTCCAGGAAAATTACACGATTGTATTAAACCACCTAGCAAAAAAAAATAATAATAAATAAAGAGATAATATAGTGTCACGTGAAAACGAACGTAAAGCGAATGGGGGGCCGACGCCTGCTCGACAAACTGCAGGCACGGCGACGACTTCCTGTTTGCCGTGCAGTCATACCTGGTGAACGACCTGTTTAAGGTACTGAAAGAAAACATGACTGAAAAAAAAAGACATCTAAATAGAACGCTCACTGCATTGTTACATTTTATACAAGCACAAAACCATCTTTGGAGTAACTATAAGTAATTAGCTGCAACGATTATTTCTTCCTTTAAAATGTGTAGCACTTTAGGCGGTCGGCTTGCCGTCCCTGGATATCATGCGGCGTGATCACGCTCATGATCAAGTGCTCAATACAGGCCTAAAACAAGGCCAGCAATGCTCAAAACGGGTTGAAATAACCGAAACAGGTTTGAAATAATATAATTAACATATATGCCTAAGAAGTAACTAATTGCAATCATTAACTTACGATCGATAAAACGCTTTGGCAAAATGCGGCTGACACCCGCGCCGAGCAAGAGAAGGCTCCACCCCGTCGCCAAGCACGCGGTTGTTCCTCCCACCGGCGCTTCTCCGGCGCCCTCGTCGCTACAGAAGTAACTAATTGCAATCATTAACTTACGATCGATAAAAACGCTTTGGAAAAATGCGGCTGACACCCACGCCGCGCAAGAGAAGGGGCCACCCCGTCGCCAAGCACGCGGTTGTTCCTCCCACTGGCGCTTCTACGGCGCCCTCGTCGCTACAGAAGTAACTAATTGCAATCATTAACTTACGATCGATAAAAATCCCCATCTCCCGCTAAAGGGAACCATGTGTGGATGCGAAACAGCGGGGAGATAATTAGATTGAGCGCGAGGAACATCGCCGCTCTCATTTCACGGCAGTGGTTCGGGCGCTCATCGCGGCGCTGCACAGGAGAGAGAATGAGGCGCGCGCTCTCCGTCATTTTCATACCGCGGAACTACCGTGGCGTCCCCAGCGGAGTATGCAGCTGTCACACCACCTGTCGTGCGCGCCGCTCCGTAGAGGATTCCTAGAGGAAAGGACGGGGGGGACCGTAGGAGAGGAGAGAGAGGGGGGAGGGGACGTGCATGCGCTGTGGGACGCGGGAGCCGCTCCGTAGAGTAGAGGATTCCTAGAGGATAGAGGGGGGAGAGGACGCGCATGCGCTGTGGGGATGTGGGCGTCGCTCCGTAGAGTAGAGGATTCCTAGAGGAGAGAAAGGGGGTGAGCGTAGGAGAGAGAGGGGGAGGGGACGCGCATGCGCTGTGGGACGCGGGAAGGAGGGACGGACTAAGCCCCCCTCCAAACACATGCAAGCAAGATTAAGGAATGGGGTCAACCTGGGCGACAGACACCACCTGCATAGCCATTGCTAAGCAGCCTCTCTGTGCTCTCGGCCATGACTCTGATGACTGTGTTAGGGTTGACGGCCTTCATATTACTACAGTGTTCTGGTTCGCATAATGGGTGCTTCCCTACTTCATGAAAGTGGCCGGACGCGGGACGGGGGGACGGGGGACGGGGGGACGCGGGACGCGGGACGCGGGAGGGACGGACAGAGCCCCGAGCATAAGATGCTTCGCATCTAAAACGCTTTGGAAAAATGCGGCTCACACCCACGCCGCGCAAGAGAAGGGGCCACCCCGTCGCCAAGCACGCGGTTGTTCCACCCACCGGCGCTTCTCCAGCGCCCTCGTGGCTACACCTGAAGGGAGCAACAACCTGACAGAACTTTCTGCCTACAACACGCATCTCAACTGCCGTAAAGAACAGGAAGTCGATAAAGCGCAGCAAAAAATAGCGCGCATGTCACACACCGAGTTTGAGAATCTCCCTAACAATATTCTGCGCTTGCCGGGGAAACCCTACGTGCTTACCCCATACACTGACGTCATCGACGGTTTGATAAACGGAGCAGTGGTAACTGTACTAAAGGGAACCGCTGGGTGCCCATGCTACGTACTTCCTCAAGTTTCACAGTAGTGTAGTGGCATTTAGCGCTGGATTTACAACTACAAAAATCGCTGCACAAGTTCCTTTCTTTGCTTATTATCTTAAAATCGTTTTGTAGGCGCATAGCAATAGTGTACCTGACTCTTTGTTCTGCTTTTGCTCAATGCTGCGAAAAACGGCGTTTAAAGACCTTTTTCCTAATTTCATCGCAGACGATGACATCTTATGTGGTATATATCTACTGTGGAGTAGAGCAGATATATACCAAAATGCCTGGGAAATCTGACAGTGATGAAAAGAGCGGTTAAAAAAAAGCAGGCTTAGAATCTAGCGACACACATTCGCTGAAAACAGCCCTCTGAACAGAGACAAGACAAAACAACCTCGAATTGCAGGTTCGGATTACCAAATACTCGTACAGTGTGTTACTACTTACCTCTCGTCCCAATGCCGCAGTAATCTTACCTACGCAGCTGAACGGAATGACGTCACACTTAACGCTTAAGAGGGCAAGGAGAAAGTGACTATACATGAATTTAACGGGCGATGTGTTAACAAGTACAGAAAAGCAGAGAGAATGCAGGAAAGGTGTGCGATAACTTAGTGGTGAACTGCATTGTTGCAAATGAACCGAACGAGAGGTGCCTGTTCGAGCTTACGTTAGCTTATGATCCGCACGAGTAACGGGATATGTAAATTGAAGAAAAAATGCTTCTTTTGACGTCAGAGACGAGCAGAGCGAATTAAGTTAATAAAGAAAAAGGCTCAGCAGCATCAGTGAAAGAAATGAATACAAAAAGTGCAAAATACCTCTACGCCCAATGCATCAACATAAAACATTGTGCGCTTGTACGTGTTCCCTCGTCTACGTCATTGTCCCGTGTTTCGCTACTTTCTATGTTTAGCATCAACATGAACTGGTGGAAGATGTAACAATAGTTGGCAACCACGTACAGGGCAGTCGAAAGTTTGAGTGGACAACTATGTGTCATAAAACAGATGTAGAGAAAGAGAGGTGGCCAATTGGATACAAGGGATGGATATTAAAAAAAAAGAAAACATGGAGACTTACACATACAGCGAGAAACAAAAATCATAACGAAAAATTAATATGATAAGTTGGGGGGGGGTGGGGGGGGGGGGGGGGGGGGCTGAGTTGGTTGCCTGAGGACAAAAACGCGCCAGTGCAAGTGCACATAACATGATTAGGCTTGTGTATGCTGCAACAGCACTTTGAAGCTACAGAACACATTGTAATGGAATGCCATCATATTCACCTGCAGCAGGACTAGCGGATGGCCTGCGCCTCTCAAAGGCCCTTGGATTTAGAGTTGAATGAAGTATTAACTGCTAAACGGTCACCCGCCAGAGTAGCCTAGTGGTTATGGTGCTTGACTGCTCACCCTATGGTCGCGGGTTTGAATCCCTGCAGCGGTGGCCGCGTATTTCGATTGAGGCGGAATGCTGGAGGCCCGTGTACTTAGACTTATGTGTACGTGAAAGAACCTCAGGTGGTCAAAACTTCCACAGCCCCTCAACTCATATCATCGTTTTGGGACGTAAACCCCAACAATTATTATTATTAAGTGCTCGATGGTCGAGATAAGGAAGAGCGTATAAGACTACTGGCAACAAAGAGGGCAACGACAAAATAAATAGCGTTGGTTACGATATAGAAACAAAGCTTTTATTCAAGTAAGTAAAAGCTATTCAGAATGATTGACTGCAATAGATGCAATGTAACCTGATTGGAACATGCAGGCCAGATGACTATTAGTTATCACCGAGCTTGAAGGGGAGATGCATATCAAGGTAACGATTATAATCACCGCCGTCATTCGGCATAAAGAAACCAAACCATAACTCAGGACACTTTTAATTGTTGTGAATGTGCCTGTAAAAAAAAAGTCAGTTTGCAGGAACCTGGCACGCAGAAAGATCAGCTAAATTCACTGCTGTCCTGCAAATTTTCTAATTAACTCCCGGCAATTTTCTCTTCATAGGAACCTAGAGAAGGGCTTGCTGCTTGAATATTGAAGATTTCAGATTTTCAGTTTGGATCGTTTTGTCCCTTCGTTGATAATGCCTGATCAAATAGAGCCATAAATTGCCGAATTGAAGTAGTACTAATTCATTAACTGTTCATCACAACACGAAACAACTTCGCGTAGATATAATGTCCACTGTAGCCCGGAAACCCATTGAATATTGTTGTTCTATACTGAAAAGGAAAAAAAGTTCTTACTCATATATTTTCAATGCTGTGCCTTATTTTATTGAAGCGTGCATCCATTTCTAATTGCTTTCCTGAGAATATATATTCATAGAAACCTTGCATAACGCTTCATTAAAAGACTCAGACAATTTCATTTCATTATGTTGAACAGTTTTGCCGCACTGGCAGTACAACGGAGGCTTGTATAGCAAAAACACTGTTTTTTGCTCACACTGTTTTCATTGCCATGAAATAACTCTTCAGACTAGGCGACAATACTAGCTGTCTTTAGAAAGAGGAGGACGTAAACTTTCTAATGCAATACAATTCACATCAATCCAATGAGCGCAGTGAGCGTAGTGCGTCAGCGAACAGTGACTAAAATACGGAGCGGGTGCCACCGGAGTGGGACCGCCACCTTAAGGCCTAACCACACATACGCGTTGGAACACGTCAGCGCGTGGCTTGTAGACTAGGCGTCGCACCCTCTCCTTATGGAGAGAGACGTGCAGAGAACGCTCTCCATAAGGAGAGGGCGCGACGCCTAGTCTACAAGCCACGCGCTGCGCTGCGCGTCCTGTCTCTTCGTAGGGAGATGGCGCAGTCTACAAGCCCCGCGCTGTTTCACTGTAACGCGAACGTGTGGTCAGGCCTTTAGGTGCCGTTCCTGCGTTCCACGGCGTCGGCGTATCGTAGCCGGCAGACCGAACGAGGACGAAAGAGAGCGAACGCGGAGCGTAGCGGAGGATGAAAGACGGAGATAGCGAGGAGAGCGCAAGGAGGAGGGAACGATAGTGACGAGATGACGGGCTCCGCGACGGCCTCCCGTGGCCCCACAACAGTGCGCGCCGTCGTGCGTCGGCTGTTGTGAAACGCGCCCACGCGCGGCCTTCCGCGGTCTCCCCGTTAGCGAGGCAGTCTCGCTACGCTCCGTCTGCGGCGGTTGATATGAAATGGGCTGCACGAAATTGTCCGCCCCAGTCTCGCTACTCAAGGCGTGGTATGCACCTTACATACATACATGTCTCTCTCAAATTGTTTGCCTCAACTGATCGCAAAATCAATACACCTAAACAGCTGCGCTAAGACTTTGCATTAGGCAGTGTCGTAAGCGTTGGTAAATTTTTTTTGTCCGTTCGTGATTGCACTGAAACCGCGATGAGGGATAATAGTGGCAGCGGCCGCGAAAATTTGTCTGGAATTGAGCGGCGCGGTAAAGCGTAATCGGGGAATCTCGCCGCCGCTGAAGTGGATTCCGCACAGCTGTAGACGCCGGATGCTCTGCTGTGAACGTTCCATATGGTGTTTCGCGATAAAAAAAGAAAGTAAAGTATTCAAGTCGTTCAATAAGCGAGGCATCCGAACCATCGGTGTTTGCTCAGCTATGACCTACACCACGCATTCCTGATGCGGCTTAGTGCATCGCTCCTTGATAGTGCCACGCGCGCTTCTTTTTCTATTTTCATGTAAGCCACGCGTCACATGTGTAACCACTGCCTTGAGCGCGCCGCGCTGGAATGTCGAACATTCCCGATTATTTCAGATTGTTCTGATACGCTTGAGCGCGCAATGCCAACTGTACAGTTTATTATGAAACTACTGTATAGATAACGCGACCACCAACAATAAGGCTGGAATCTTCGATGCCACATGTATAAATGCCGACGCGCCCTACCGCAGATCATATTAGCGACGGCCGACGCTCTGCTTGTCGCCACTGGCGTAGCCTGGGAAGGGGTGTTAGGAGGGCTGAACCCCCCCCCCCCCCCCCCCCGCGAAAATTTTCAATATTTCATATATATATATATATATATATATATATATATATATATATATATATATATATATATATATATATATATATATATATATATATGCATAGGTCGGCAAAACTTGTGGAGCTCACTCAGACTCACTCATGAAATATATTTTGCGCTTTGGACTCACTCGGACTCAGACTCACGAAATTTTTTTTCTCAGCAGGACTCACTCGAACTCACACTCACGAAAATTTTCTTCAACCGGACTCACTCGGACTCAAACTCACCAAAATATTACTCACCTGGACTCACTCAGACTCAGACTCACGGCTCGATCTGAGTCTGAGTGAGCCCGAGTGAGTCGACTCATGAGTCCGTTAGCCTAGAATTTTCTTTTTCGACCATGGTGTCAACGCTCGATAACACCAATATCTGACGCAATCAGTGCTCTTCTTGGCGCCTTTTGATATAGTACCTTTGAATACGAGTTGTGAGTGCTCGTAAACCCGTAAGGTCATTTTTTTTTAAAAGATGACAAGATATATTTATCAAGAACTTCCTTGGAAGAGTTGGCAATGGGGGTGGGTCAAGGCACACCCCTACGTAATGCCCACCTCTGATCAATATTGAAATGGTATATAAAACACACTGCCTTGGAATACGTAGGAGTAGACGTGAGTATAAACGTGAATCCAGGCAAGGCTGATAGTAATGTTGAAGATGAGTAGATATGACCATAGGTCGGCAATAAAAAGTGGAACTCACTCAGACTCACTCAAGAACTATATCTTGCGCTTCGGACTCACTCGGACTCAGACTCACCAAAATTTTCCTGAGCCGAATTCACTCGGACTCACACTCACGAAAATTTTCTTCAACCGGACTCACTCGGACTCAAACTCACCGAAATGTTACTCACCCGGGCTCACCTCAGACTCAGACTCACGGCTCAATCTGAGTCTGAGTGAGTCCGGAGTGAGTTGACTCATGAGTGAGTTCGCCGACCTATGTATATATGTACACGCGTAGAAACGCATGCACGCACATACATACTGATTGAACGCCACCCCCTCCACAGAAAACTTTTTTTTTTTGCTACGGCGCTGTACACTGCAATCAGTGTTCAGCGTTAGTTGCTTTTACTTTGACTTTGCTTTACCTGTGTATAAGTTCGTCCTATATAGTTTCGTCGTTTTATTGCCCGAGCACCGTCTTCTTCACCGTCACGACCACGTGACAATATCATGTTCGCAATACAGCAGCTTCTTTGGGTGTTATAAGATAGAGAGGCATATATAGCGGGGCAAGCTCATGTACTCAAGTCGCGGCCATTTTTGATATTGGCTGAATTGAGTGTTGCAATTAAATTACCAACATTGCGCATCGGGCGCCATTCCCGCGGTTAAGATAAAAATCCGCGCATCTCCACGAAGTGAATCATGACAAGTGGGCGAAGCTCTGGGTATAGTATGGGTGTGTAACCGTACGTTACCCGAGGTTTACCCCATGTAATGTAAATTGAGTGACATAAAGTGACAGAAAGAGTCGACGACAAAGCTAGGTCCTAAGGTCCATAATGGCTACGTTGAAGTCGCCGACTAGTATAAAGGGTTTGTGCTTGTAGGTGTTTTATATTATTCGGTCACGTTTATTTTGATATTAGTCTATTAAACATTTTTTTGTGTCTCACTTGTATTTCGACTATACCGTACGTTACCCGAGCGTTGCCCCATATAATGTACATTGAGTGATATAAATTGACATAAAGAGTCGATGACAAAGCTAGGTCCTAAGGTCCATAATGTCTACGTTGAAGTCGCCGACTAGTATAAAGGGCTTGTGCTTGTAGGTGTTTCATTTTGTTCTGTCACAATTGTGATTGATATTTGTCTACTGTTAAACTTTTTTTGTGTCTCACATCCACGCATCTCCCCGTGACAGCCAACGGACACCGTTGACGGACAAGGCTTGGCCCTAAGATGCTTCGCCCCTAGAACACACCGAATGCAGCTGTACTAGTGTGGACCCTCAGGAAGTGTGTAGCACGATCACGCAACAATTCCCGCTCCTAGAGTTCCCACTGCTCCGTTTACCAAATCGTCGGTGACGTTAATGTTTAAGGTAAACATGTTGAGTTTCCACGGCACGAGGGGAATCTTGTTAGGGAGATTCGCGCACTACTTTTTGGTGCGCTTTATCGACTTCCCGCTTGTTACGGCAACTGAGATACCGTGTCGTCTGCAGGGAGTTCTGTCAGGTTGTTTCTCCCTTCTGATGTAGCGACCGAGCCCCGGTAAGGGGCAGGTGGGAGGAGCAATCACGCACTCTGCGAGACGGTGGTGCCCTCTCTTGAACGGCACAGGAGTCAACCGCATGTGCACGAAGCATATTTAGCGATATTAAGTTAAATATTGCGATTACTTCTTGGTTATTGCCATATATATGTTGTTTTAGACCTTTTTTCGTTTCTTTTAACCCGGTTTTGTGCATAGTCATGTTTTAGGCCTGTATTGAGCACTTGATTGTGAGCGTTACCACGCCACTTGAGATCTATAGATTGACGACAAGTCGGGGCTCTAAAGCGCTACGGACTTAAAAAAAAAAAAAAAAAAAAAAAAAAAAAAAAAAAAAAAAAAAAAAAAACAAGAAACTGACTGCGTTGATGGGGCCCGTCACTTTAATAACAGCTTTATAGTGACGAGGAAACAGTTATAAAACATGGGTGATGACCAAACCATATGTTACGTGCACCCAAGTGACGCGGGCAGACGCGTAAACCTCAATAATGCTGTTTCGCCATGCAGTTCCGCCATCAACGACCGTCGCAATTGCATGATAACTCTGGGCCGCGTCACTACATAGTACAGTTGTTAAAGTGACGGGACCCTCACCTTAGCGAGTTCCCTAAAAAAAAAAAAGTGAATGCCCCGAAATGTTTCCTAAAAACAGCTAATCACATAAAAAAGTTAGTAGGTCGCATAAAACTTTAATCCAATACCTATCTTTACTACTTTTTTTTTTTCGGAAACTTGCCGTATTAGAGGGAAAGTGTGTTTGTGTGGCCTTAACGTTCTTCTACATAACCTGCAGGTTTACAGTGCTCGTAACCGCTTTGTGCAATGCCTGCGTACTTAAACAAAGGGAAACATAAGTAGAATCCTCTTTTCGCAAAAAAACAGGGTCATAAGTTCAGAACCTATACGAATGACGTGTAGGTATACGTAGGGAGGTAGGTATGATAGGCAAACAACTTTATTGATTCGTGAATCATGAGGGGGTGCTGTGGTGGGGGGGGGGGGGGGTGGAAACTGGACGACGATGAGCCCGCGGGCTCCTTCAAATGGTCGGACACCTCTGCGTTTCGGTGACCCCTCTGGCCCAGCCCCACTGACCGGAGCTGTAGCTCCGGGAGTTGCAGCTGCGCAGAGCAGCCTCCCATCGCTCCCGTTGTTCTGACCCCTCTGACCCTGCCTGGGGGGCTTGGGTTTGTTCGGGCGGTTCAGAAAGACGTGAAGGTAAACTCATAAAAGTTTGCCGTGGTTCAACACGTCTGAACCGATTTTTTCGCGCGATAACTCGGTTTCACTTACTTTGGGCAATGGACGAGGCCATTGGTTTGCAGAGATTTCACTTTATTACATGTCTTGGTTCAGGCAAGGACGACGAGAAGGTCTATGTGCTTCGACTACACGTAACGACAATGGAGCCAACGTGTTGCGCTAGACAGGACAACGCACAGGCGCTGCTGGGCGCTCTAGCCAGGAACGCGCAGTGAACATGTATGCAGCCAGTACCTCTCGCGGTGGTTACATCTAAAGATCACCTTGAGCCGCTGTTAGTTTTCGCGAACGCGCCGCACTAGTGTTTCGCAGAAGGTCTTTCACCGGTGTTGACCTTGGCTGAGTTTGAAGGTCAGATTCACGCAATGAGGCATTTTCTGGGTTTTCACTGGAAGAAGCAGAGCTATCACTCTGAAATATTGCACAATAATATATTGGATTAACGTCCTGGAACCACGATATGATTATGACAGACGCCGTGGTGGAGGACTGAGTAAACGTTCGTTTTCTTTTTCTACATTTCTTCCCCATAGAAATGCAGTCACAGTGACCAGGAGTCGAACCGGCGTCCTCGAGCCTAGCACCGCAACGCCTTAACCTCTAACGTTTAATAACCACAGCGGGCGAAAAAGGCATGAGCTGAAGGGTATACTTGCACTTTTGTGCGAGCCTCCGATCGACGTCCCACTGTCCCCGCCTGCTGGGCCAGTTCTTCGTGTAACGTCCAAGAAGCTCCTCACGTGTCCTCGAATCGACGACAGAGGGAGCCTCCGATGGCTCTGTTGATCGCAGCACGGTCGCTCCAGGCGAGCCCGGTTCGTCATAGCTCAAGGCCGAAGTCTCCATACACCGCCATTCATTCATTTTGCCACTCCACTTCACGTATACGGTTAGTTCAAAGCTGTGCGTTGGATGCGTAAAGCGCTCGCATAGTGTGCTAACGGAAGGCGAACATATTATATACCTTGTACACGCGAGTGGCAGCTGTGTGGCTTCAAAATGCGCAGTGACGAAAACGAAGTATATGGTCTCCATATCATGAGCTAAACCGCGTGCAGCTGCGCGTTGACGGCCAGAGTGCACAGGCTGAACGGGAAGAGCGTAGCGTGTGCGTTTATATATGCACACATGTGAACTTGAAAATTAACTCCGCTGCACTGGCTGAACATTGCAAGGACTGATTAAACAGTGGTGCTAGTGCATCAATAGCATGACCCTTCTTTCCTTCCCTTTCCTTTTCATTCTATTTCTTTCCTTTTCTATATTTTTTTAAATTTTTGCTAGGCTTTTCTTTCGTTTGCTGTGCTAGTTTTTTACTAGTTTTTGATGTCACTAGCCCGGCTGTTTAATGAGACCTCGTGATGTTAAGTCAGTAAAGCTGAGTTAGTTTTTTTGGGGGGGGATGGGGGGGGGGGGGGTTGTGGGGCGTGGATTTTCGGACGATTTTCGGTGATTAAAGCAAGCATAATCTCTCTTAAAATGCGTTTATTAACAGCGAACCTGTGTAACTTGCCGTAGTTCGTACGATGTCACCAGAAAGCTGAAGTGAGTATGCTCCACAGGAAATGGGCAAGCCTCACTACCGTGTACAGCAGGTGCGAGTGTCAAAAGCAAGCGAACTCGTGAAAAATAGAGAGAAAGAAAGAGAAAGAAATGAAGTGATGGAACGAAAGAGATAGAAAATAGCGAGAAAGAAACAAACGATAGAAAGAGAAAGGATGGGGGGAATAGAGATAAATAAAGGTGATAAAGACATAAAAAGATAAAAACTTTCAGTGAACCGGAGGTGAGTAGTGGCGCTTGCACGATTTCTGTGTCGCATACCCGCCAGGCTAGTTAGACAAGTTATAATTATTAGCTCTTTATGAGAGCTTCTTTGCCCATATCCTCTAGGCTGGTTATACACAACTTCTTGATGTTTACTGGGCCGGATGTGGGTAGTGGGCTGGCGCGCTTTTAACTCCGTAGCTGTTTAAAGTTAACATTAATCCCTGCGGAAAGTGCCTTCAGTTTGTATGTGCCACAGAAATTGGGCGAGCCCCACTACTCCAAGATCAGAGGCACGTGCGCAGGTTTTGCGTTGCCTCCGTGATCAGACTACCTTTGACCAAGTTACGGTGTAATGTAGTGACGTCATCATGCGACCTTACTTCACATGACGTCATAATGACTTCGCAATTATCGGCTATACCTGACGTAATCGTGACGTCGTATGGTGACGTAATCACGTGTTTTTTTTTGCATCCCTCGTTCCGGACGCCGCCGACGCGGGAGGCTGACGCCGATGGCCAAATTTCGGGTTTGATGAGGCTTGTAAGGCTTTCTCCTTAAAAAAAAAAAGTAAAAAAAAAACAGAAAAATCAGCGGGGCTAGTGGCAAAACATGCCGTTGGAATGATGCGTAAGCTTAGTCAACACCGGGTCAAGTCTGGAGAAGCACCATGGCTCCTCCTCTGCAAACCTTTCGTAAAGAACTCAAAGGAGCATCGATTTTCCAATGGAATGCCCGAGGCCTCAAACCCCGCATTTCTGATATTCGACCGTTTGTGTTCAAGAACCAATTTCCCATTATTGTTATTTGCGAGCCGCGCCTTCACAATGCGATACGGTTATCCAGCTACGAAGCCTTCAAGTCTGCTACCTGCAACGAGCAGAGTAAAGTCATCGTATATATCAGGTGCGAGCTTACCTATATCGAGCACTCTGTAACACCTGATGATAACAACCAGTACGTCTGCTTGACAGTAAAACGTAGGGACCTCACTTTCACGCTAGTAGGTGCGTATATATCACCTTCAAGCCGTTTCGACTCTGCAAGACTAAGTGCACTTTTGGCAGCTACACCTGGACCATGGATCATCACCGGTGACTTCAACGCTCACCACCCACTATGGGGAGGTCAGAAGATAGATCGTCGTGGCAGGCAAGTCTTCTCCTTTATGTCGGATCAGCAGCTGCTCTGTGCAAACGACGGCAGTCCTACGTTTTTACGGGGATCGACATACAGCAGCTGCCTCGACTTGACGTTTCTGTCACGAAGCCTAAGTGATAAGGTGCAGTGGTTTGCAGATTATGAAACTCACGGAAGTGACCACATACCCACCTATTTAAAAATCAAGGGCCTGAGCAAATCAATAAACTGCAACGCTTCGACTCGCATCGATTGGTCAAAGTTCAGGTCAGTGACAGAAGAGATGTGTCAGGAAAATGAAGCGCCTCCTCTTGACACCCTCGAGGGTATGATCAGAGATGAAGCTCAAGAAGCTACTTATAATTTTGAACCAACATCAAAATTTTGCGAGTATGAAGCGGAGTTGGAGCGGCTCAGAGCGATCCGTCGCCGTGCCGAACGACGATATAGGCGTACTAAGTCCATTTACGACTTGAGGGAGGCAAGACGGCTGCAGAAGAAGATTCAGCGGCGAATCAACTCACTTCAGTCTTTTCGGTGGAAATCTTTGTGCGAGTCGCTTGATCCCCACAAGCCTTTAACGCAAATATGGAGGATTGTTCGCGGCTTACGAACATCGCCGCATCAACATCGCCCATTCCAGTGTCTCGCCCTCCACCAAGGCCGCCCCGAAATTGAAGTAGCAGAAGATTTTTGCGTGAAAGTTGCCGGTCAGGGGTCCACGTCCACCACGCGTCACATAGGAAACGCACCAACCTCAAGAGATTCGAGAATGGACAACCTCTTCTCCCTAGAGGAGCTTCAGGCAGCCTTGACAGCATGCAAGCGATCTTCATCACCTGGTCCTGATGGGATCACGTACATGGCTCTTTGCAACCTCGGTCAAGCTGCTCGACGGGCCCTTCTATCCGTGTACAACGACTCGTGGAGCAGCGGATTGGTCCCTTCTTCATGGAAATCCAGCCGCCTTGTCCCGGTCCTCAAGCCAGGTAAATCTCCTCTGGCATTGACCTCCTATCACCCCATTGCACTTGCCAGTTGTTTCGGGAAAGTGATGGAGAGGATGATATTAACCACGCCTAGAGTGGTACATGGAGCACTATGGAATATACCCTGATGCTATGACCGGCTTTCGGCGTGGCCGGTCGTCTATAGATAACGTCATTGACCTGGTTTCATCTGTGCAACATCAAAAAAGCCTGAAACGACTATCTGCGGCGTTGTTTTTGGACGTGAAAGGCGCATACGACAACGTATCACACGCAGCCATTCTGGAGGTCTTAGAAAATGTTGGATTGGGTGGTCGTGTATACCAATGGATTGACAGCTATTTGAGGGGCAGGACCTTCTTTGTACAGACTGAGGATGCCACGACAACGCATCATTGTATTAGTCGTGGTGTGCCTCAAGGTGGAGTTCTTAGCCCCACACTTTTTAACCTAGCGCTTCTCGGCCTGGTTGACGCACTCCCACGATCAGTCCATTTATCAATATATGCAGATGACATCTGCATCTGGGCGTCAGGGGTGACACGCGTCCATGTGCGTGCCAGGCTTCAGAGAGCGGCTACAGTGACGACAAAGTACCTTCAAGGACGGGTGCTAGAGCTGTCATCAGAGAAGTGCTCACTTGTTGCCTTCACGCATAAGGCGATGAGCCCGTATGTTATTAAAATCAACGGACACACGATTAACTACGAGAAGACCCATCGCTTTCTGGGAGTCACAATTGATCGCGACCTCTCCTGGAGCCCTCACATCGCCTACATGAAAACGAAACTCACTATGATCACCCACGTACTAAAGTTTCTTGCTGGAAAATCGTGGGGTGCATCTGTACGAGCGATGCTGCAACTCTACACTGTTCTGTTCCTCGGTTTTATGCACTACAGCTTACCTGTGCTTTGCGAAACCCGAAGAACAAACGTACGTGTCCTCCAGTCGCTTCAAGCCCAAGCACTGCGAATATGCCTTGGCCTTCCTAGATGCGCATCTACAGCAGCGACAGTCGTCATCGCGCGTGATTATCCAATCACAACATACATCCGCGGCGACGCTTTGAGAATGCACATTAGGCATTTCGCTCGGATTCCATCGCATCACCTCGCCTCACTTCACGCTTCTAGACCCCACTCAGCGTTCAGCGGTACTGTAGCTTTGCATCGCGCACTGCTTCCATCGCACTTCACGCATGCAGCACGGCCGCCGTTACCATTTGTTTCTTCAGAAAGCTCAGCAGGGGCGGTAGTTATTCCCGCCAAGTCTGTCACAAATAAATTCAAGACATCGCATTTGACGTCATCGACGGCCGCAGAACTCGCCGCCATCCGTGCAGCGCTAGAGTTCATCGTAGAAGAACCTTCGCAAGCATGGTCTATCTTTTCGGACTCCAAGGCAGCTCTTCAATGCCTAATGTCACCCCTTCGTTATGGACCTAATGAGCAGTTAGCAGCTGACATAAGGCTTCTTCACCACCGTGCAATCGAGAAACAACACAGCATTGCATACCAGTGGATACCAGGTCATTGTGGTATATATGGCAACGACCGCGCAGACGAGGACCGCTAGATCTGCACATGATGCTACCCAATCCACAGCCATAGCCATACCTTTCACAAGAACCGATGCAGCTACAAGGCTTCGGTCGCTGGCACATGACCTCACACTGGAACAGTGGAACTCTATGGAGTTCACAAATGCTCGGCTACATCACTTGGATCCTGATCTCAAGCTTCGTCTTCCGTCAGCAATATCTCGAGCTGAAGAGACTCTTCTGTGCCGCCTGTGGCTTGGCGTGGCCTTCACAAATGCATACTCCTTTCTTATTGGTATGGCCAGCACCTCTACGTGCAATAACTGCAGCTGTGAAGAAACGATCGCCCATCTTCTGTGTGAGTGCACCCGTTTCAATGCGCCAAGACAAGAACTTACCGAAGCACTAGATAGACTGGATGATCGCCCTTTGTCGGAAGAAAGAATTCTGGGTCACTGGCCAAGTCCATCCTCAGGCCAGAAAGCTTTGAAAGCATTGTTACGTTTTTTGCGTGCAACTGGTCTGAGCGACAGACTTTAAGACTCTTTCTTCCTTTATTTTTCATTCTCTTCCTATCTTTTTTCTTTCTTTTTTTTCTTGTAACATCTCTTTTCTCTCATCTTTTACTCCCCTTACCCCCCTTCCTCAGCACAGGGTAGCCAGCCGGTCCAAGAACTGGCTAACCTCCCTGTCCTTCCGCTTGTTTCCCTTCCTCCTTAGTCAACACCCCACTGGGCTACGCAGAGGCAATATACTTAAGATTTATCGTATGTATGTTCGTCCTGTTCTAGAATTTAGTTGCATTTTATTCTGTGGGGAGCCGGCATACAAGATTATTAATCCTCTTGTTCTTTTAGAGCGAGAGGCTCTTCGTAGTTGTCCTGGCGTTCCAAATTTTACTGCGAACAATCTGTTATATCAAGAAGCCTGAATACCCCCCTCAAGCTTGCAGATTCCGCATTCCTAACGTCAAAATATATTCGAAAATTTACGGATCTTTGCTAAGACGATTACAGTTTGTATTCATATCTGAGTCGAGAGCATTTTTAATGAGCCTTGCCAATACACTCTATGGCGACGCGATAAATGCATATTGCTTTCTATTGCATAGAGTAAGTCACACCATTTTTGGTTTCGGTTTAATTGCCTAATTAGGCATGTCTAAATGACAAACTTTTGCAGCAACGAAGCGAATAAAAAGTTATATGCAGAAAGTTGCAGATTGGTTTGCAAGACATCCAACTGGACAGTTTCTAACTATTGGTGTGTTTCTGCTTACTACAGATGCCCGCGAGAAAAAACAAAGAAAGAAAAAAGTACACCACCTCCCACTAAAGGGAACCATGAGGGGATGAGAAGCAGCATTGGGGGTGCACACCAAGTTTCCGTTTACGTTCACTGGTCCGTCGAAACCAAGCGTCGGCGTCGAGCTGCCGCTTCCGCTACAGAGAGACAACGCGAGTCTGCGGCGAGGATAGCGAGGCTTTCGAGACAACTGCAGCGACCGGGAACCGACGGAGTGACTGCACGATTCAAGCGAGACTTCCTCGACCGAGCGCACGCGCTTATATGAAATGGGGGAGGGAGAAGTGGAAGTGGGTTTACAGGCTGCAGCGCGGGGGGGGGGGGGGGGGGGGAGGAGAGAAGGCGACCGAACACCTGCGTGAAGGAGGAGAGTGGGAGAGAGAGTAGGCCCATGCGCAGTGGAGAGCGGACGCCACCGCATCAAGCTCGCTCATAAGACGCTCATAAGATGCTTCGCATCTAAAAAAAAAAAAAAAAAACACTAGCCAGCTCCACTTCGCGAAAACTGCCGAAACAGCGAAGCTTATGCGCGCCCTTCGTGAGGCTATATCGTATTTGTGCATTTTTCAAGTGTTCCGTTCGTTGGCGCTTAGCTTCGGCCTCTCTTGCGCGAACATCGCGGTTGGCTCGGTGACGACATGCCCGTTCTCGCGTCAGCTTTTGCTGACGCTCACGGCAGGCGGCTTCTTCATCGGGAGAATAAGAAATGTTCGCCATCGTGAACGCGCAAACTCCTGGACACTGATACGCTATCTCAAGGCCTGACCACACGTACCCGTTGCAGCGCGTCATCGCGTGGCTCTTTGACGCGGCGCCGCGCCCTCTCCCTACGGAGAGCGAGGGCACGTGGCTACGCGAAGCTGCGCGCCCTCTCTCTCCGTAGGGGACAGGGCGCAGCGCCGCGTCAAAATGACTCGCGCTGACGCGCTGCAACGGGTACGTGTGGTCAGGCCTTTACACTCTACTGCGCCTCGCCGTCACCCCATCTTTGCGCGTTTCTCGAAGGTTCACCTTCCCCCCTCGACATCCACCGCTCTCGCCTCTCACAGCACGCCCTCGACATCCGTCACCCTCATTCTCGCATCTCAGCACGGCGCAGCCTTCCTCTTCCTACCAAGGTTCACGCTCGCCACAATACGAGGCCACGTGCTCAGTTCTACGCCGACCCCGGACATGAAAGCCCTGACTAATACAGCGTCGCTGTCAAAAAAAATGTTGCAGTGGCTTAGCTCGGCTATGCCAGGATATACGTAGCGTTAGCAAACGTTCAGCTGATTATTCTTAGCTTTCCTGATTGTCTAGGATTAGCTTGATTATCATGCTTACTGCTGCTCCAATGACACACAAACACGGTATACGTATTATGTGGCACATGTATATTTTTGCTCAACGTCAGGTTGCTTCTCTATTGCCACAAAGACTGCTTGGTGATCAGTGAAGTAACACGCTGCCGTCTCTATGGCCCCAACGCAGTATTCTGTTCATTCTTCCTACCCTCAACCGCTAATTGCCAGGCAACTACTTCGGGATCCGATGAGTCACGCTTCTCCGCTCTTCTGCGCCGTTGAGCAGCATTTGCGCTCTCCTTCTCCATGGCTATACCACACTGGCAAACGCCAGTCAGAAGCGCAGCGGCTCCAGCGCAGTGTCAGACGGCGACTGCACAGCGAAGGCTAAAGGCCTGACCACACATACCCGTTGCAGCGTGTCAGCGCACGTCTTTTTGACGCGGCGTCGCGCCCTCTCTTTTTGGAGAGAGAGGGCGCGCAGCTTCGCGTAGCCACGTGCCCTCTCTCTCCATAGGGAGAGGGCGCGGCGCCGCGTCAAAAAGCCACGCGCTGACGCGCTGCAACGGGTACGTGGTCAGGCCTTAATAGCGGCGCGGGCGCGCCGGCGCCAGTGCGTCTACCACGGCTACGACGTCACTCCTCTGGAATGCGCAGACCGGCGGCGGTGAGTTGCGCGCGGCGGCGGCGGAGTGCGCGGGAGATGGCGGGTCCGGTGCGCCAGCTGTGTGACATCACTGATCCTCGCGCATGCGCAGCACGGCTCTTGATGTGCCGCGCGAAACGGGTTTGGCTAGGCCAGTGTAGCTAACGCTACAAAAAATTGAAGGGCACTTTGTACATTCCAAAGTGTGTACGGCGAAAGCGTGTGGCCATTCGACAGACTATACAATGTCTTTTTTTCTTTTACACTATCAGTGGGAAACACACAAACCGAATGTGTGCGTGTTTTCTTGTTTAATTTTTTACCGCGAATCGCACCGAGACGCGAGACTAATCTTCCTCCGTTCGCATGCATTCGTATTTTCTCGCGCTTTGCGCATCGCGCAAACGCCGTCCGCGTTCCAGCGCTTAAATTGACGGACCCTTTGTAAATTCCAAAGTGTGTTCCGCGAACGCCTGTGTCCATTGAGACGGCGTCGGTCAGAATGATTCCAAACGCTGGGCACAGCGACGCTACGCAATCAACGAGCGAGCGCTGTAGAGTCCGACGCGACCGGCGTCCGTTTGCGCACCCCGGCGGCCACCTGGCTCAGTGCCAGGACCTGGACGGACGGACGGACACACGGACACGGACGGACGTGAGCATGAGAAATTAAAAGGCTTTCGCCCTAATACCGCATGACATGCCCGCTTGCGCCCTTGCGCGTCTAGGTGCTCCGTGGTGGCAGACATATAAGTTGACTCCACCCGTACTCAGTTCTCATACTCCACTTCCTCAGTTCTCATAGTAATGGAGCTGCCAAAAGTTCTCTTTTCCCTACTCTGGTAGTGCTTGAATGGCTAACGAATTTGTGCACTATGTGCGCCCCTCTTGGAGAACATTTCGGAGTGCACCCCAGGCGTACCGTCAATAAGGCCGAATGAGAAAGGGCACACCTAGGTTACGTCATCCTGAAAAACCTCCGCGCTCAATCAAGTTACACTGCCAAATTATGCTGTCTATGCGGACACCTTCACTAACAACCTGCACAATAAGAGTAATGGAAAAATACTAATGAAATTTCCATTATATCCTTTAAGCAAACGACTACAAAATGAAGAAAATGTTTAGAATGGAGCCCTTTGAGTGTATGCCACTAAGCCCTAACCAAGCAAGTGGCAGATTCAATCGAAACAGCAATGAGTAAATGACTGAATTGAATAATATAAACAGAATGAATGAAAGAAAAAGAAAATCCACATTGTATCTCCATTGGGGGCTGTCAAAGTGATGCTTGAGCGTACAGTTTGTGTGTAGGTTTTTTTCTGTGCCTCATACCGGCTAGGCACGGCGAACGACGTTGTTAGCTCTAAACGGCCCCGCTGTTTGTTAAAAATTTCTGTGGTGGGTGTCTTAAGACAAATACGTTGCACTTTTCAATGTAAATGTACGCGTAAAGGTTTCAGGAAGGTTTACAAATGCAGCCAATTTAATGGCTGTGGTTTCTATTTAAATAATGTCTGCCTCGGGAGTTCATTAATCTGTTGTGACGTAACCGAAGTAACTTTGCTAAAAATTACTTGAAAAAATGCTGCAGTGGCTTAGCTCGGCTATGCCAGGATATACGTAGCGTTAGCAAAGCTTCAGCTCATTATTCTTAGCTTTCCTGATTGTCTAGATAGTCTAGGATTAGCTTGATTATCATGCTTACTGCTGCTCCAATGACACACACACGGTATACGTATTATGTGGCACATGTATATTAATTTTTGCTCAACGTCGTTGCTTCTATATTGCCACAAAGACGGCTCGGTGATCAGTGAAGTAACACGCTGCCGTCTCTATGGCCCCAACGCAGTATTTGGAATTATCTGTCTCTGATAGACAAGATGAATGGTGGTGAATCCCAAATCCTGCTTCCATGAATCCCAAATCCCAGCTTGGGACGCTAATTGCCAGGCAACTACTTCAGGATCCGATGAGTCAAGCTTCTCCGCTCTTCTGCGCCGTTGAGCAGCATTTGCGCTCTCCTTCTCCATGGCTATACCACACAGGCAAACGCCAGTCAGAAGCGCCGTGGCTCCAGCGCAGTGTCAGACGGCGACTGCACAGCGAAGGCCACGGAGGAATGGCGAAGGCGAATAGTTGCACGCGCGCCGGCGCCAGTGCGTCTACCACGGCTACGACGTCACTCCTCTGGAATGCGCAGACCGGCAGCGGCGAGTCGCGCGCGGCGGCGGCGGAGTGCGCGGGAGCCGCCGGCTCAGGTGCGCCAGCTCTGACATCACTGATCCTCGCGCATGCGCAGCACGGCTCTTGATGTGCCACGCGAAACGGGCTTGGCTAGGCCAGTGTAGCTAACGCTACAAAAGAGATTAGACGTGAAATAAACAGGCACACGCACAAAAACACTAGCTGCTGTGAAAACTAAACTTGTGTCGCCGCATGTCGGCAGTAGCAGCTAGCAGCCGTACCGGAAATGTTGCCCGCTCAGTCACTGGCGTAGCCGGAGGGGGTCTAGCCCCCGTCACCGGCTGTAGCGGTGTCTTACCGGGGCGCTATTTTGTAAGCGTTCTAGCATAGAACGGGGAGGAGGATCGAACAAAAAGAGGAGGGAAGCAAACAGCCAATAGGCGAGCTGGGGAGTTCAGGAATGTATGCAGTGCATAAAGAAATGTATAATTATTATAACTGAACATCAATAATCAGAGGCATTGTTTTTCGCAGCTTGAAGTTTAAGAGCTCGGTGACTTTGACAATTAACTTCTGTTAATGTCTTGACATTAACAGAAGTTAATTAACATCAAAGGGATTAACATCAAAGGGACAAGTAACATTAACAAGTTAGTTAACATCATTAACATCAAAGGGATAAGCAAACAAAGTGACATACAGATATCAGATAACACAAAATAGCAACTGAAAAAGTAAACATGAGTGCATATGATACTTAAAAGTTTCAAAATTCTGAAAACAGTGTCATATAAAAAAGAAAGAGGTATTGTGAATAAAAGTTGCACCAAAATGAAGTGCAACAAAACAAAAACACTTAAGCCAACGAACTGGACTTTGCAAAATATTGTTTATATTTTTTTTGGTGTTAAGGTAAGTATGTTACTATATTCCGTTTCATGTGTGTTGAAATCATTGGCATAAGTAATTACAGAGTTTAATTAATATAGTTCATTCAGGGAGCACAGTTGACTTTTCAGCTTTTCTAGTACAAGCAACTTCATCCTTCAAGTATAAGTGTAGAAATAGTGAAATTTAGAACCGAATCAAATACAAATCGAACAGCGATCATACCCAATCGAATACGAGTACTAATCGAATACTATTCGAATAGTTTTCGAATAGTAAGGCAATCCTTTTCAGGACAGGCGTAGAATTCTACAACTTTTTTATTTCCTACAAATATTCACAAACGCTAACACAGTAACATTATCCTTACATTAAACTGGCAAATGGTATCACAGTTATGTTAACTGAGGTAAGCTCGTATGGTGCAGCGACTAGAGGCCTCGAAGTATTTTTTAAATGTAGGATGAATATAGCCGTTGATGTATTCGAGGTGGTACTTCGTCACCAACTTTTAAATACAACTAAGACTTAAAAGTTAAATAATGTTGCTTGAGTGGACATCTTGAATCTCACGATACCATAATGAATTGAGGACACATTCGCTTCGGCGACATTAGAGTTTATAGCAAAAATTCCTTCATTCGGGCACGAATAAAGCTTTCGATAGTCCCGTAAAAGTTGAATTGTGTGCAATTTGGCAATTCACTTATTAAAACAAGAAAAAATGATCCTTCGCTCTTCCAAACTGCTGTTTTTGTGGGGTTTTTCTGTCAGGGCTGATTGTTAAAAAAGTATTCGCAAATTTTTGATATATGTGATATCCACTATTCGATTCGAATACCGAATTGGAATACCGAATTCGATTCGAGTACCGATTCGAGTGCCGAATCGAATAGAACACTATACGATTCGTTATTCGAACTTCAGAAGCTAGATTTTTCAGATCACTACCATGTCGTCAAAATCGAAGGCAATATATTTATTCAAACCGTAGCTTTTATGCGGACAAAATTGTTACGCTGACGCTGATCCGTTCATAAAGGTTGATATATTTGTCGATGTCCACGACGTACTGACGGCAAAGTACGCCATGATCACGAGCAGGAGGTAGGAAAACGTCGGTAGAAGCCACAGAAGCCAAAGGAGGGGCAGGTGGTGAAGATGATGTTCCTTCACCCTGTGACATGGTTGGACCTGCGATGATACGGCCGTTGCGGAGCGTCGTCCACCACATAGATGTTCTCCACCACATAGATCCTCCACCACATAGATGTTCTTTATTCGAATTGAGAAATGCGAATCGACATCTAGACAGAAAACCAAAAGGGTGATTCAATGTATTTTCAGTGTGAGCTATGTGATTTTTTTTTGTTTCACTAATGAATAAAAAAAACCACTGAGAGTTACTTGAAAGTTTTTCTTATATCTATTTGGTCTTAGTATCTGGGTTTTTACGTCTCAAAACTAGATCTGACTATGAGAGACGCCGTAGTGGAGGGCTCCGGATTTCGGTCGAGCTAACCCGAAGGTCAGCGCGACCGCTCACGTGCGAGTGAGCGGTCGAGCACCATAACCACAAGACCACCGTGGTGGGTCTCTATTCAATTTTCGCACAACACGAGATGATTACTAGGGCCAACTGCAAGATCGACAGGTCGAAAGAAGACAGCTTTAGTTTCTTTTTTTTTTTCAGTGTTTATGCACAGTCCATTTCCCCTCGACAATTCATTCAACGGTTCAAGGATAGCATTTCCTCTTCCTATAAACTCCTCAGGGGTGTGTGATAAGCAAAATGCGCTGATCCAGCTCTTGTTACTCGTCCGCCTTGGTGGGACAGCCGAGCACTATGCTCGGCTGCTGACCGGGTTCGCGGGTTCGAATACGGCAGCGGCGGTCGCATTTCTATGGAGGTGAAATGGTAGAGGCCCGCGTACTGTGCGATGACAGGGCACATTAAAGAACATCAGATAGTCGAAATTTCCGGGGCCCTTAATTCACTACGTCGTTCCTGATACTCAGCGTGGTTTTGGAGAGTAAAACCCTAGATGTCATTATTAGTAGCTATTATTACCCTATTACCCTCCAGATACTTACAGTCAATGGAGTGAATGATCAGGAGCTGTATACATTCACTAGTAATTGCTCTTAACGAAAATCCTGTTGGCCGTCAGCTTCCATCCTTTTATTTGGAATGACAGCAGGAACGAGGCTGAAGAATTGCTTGATGTGCTTGCTGAAGGCTATTTGGACCTCTCTGTAGCGCGTACATATATATGAACACCTGCAGCACACAATGTTTTCGTTTCCCTCAATACCAAATTTCAATACCAATCAAATAAAAAAAAACAAATTGATGGTTGGTACTTTCCGGGCATCAACGTGCGAAGCTAGGATCAATATCAAATCGTATATTAACGCTGGTCAATATATGAAGTGTCATTTGAATAGTCATCATTTACGAGGAATGGAATAGTCATCATTTATGGTCGCCTGATTCCGTCAAGGTATGAAAGCGAGGTAATTCTCTCAGGATGGGTTGTTAATATAAGATCAAGTATATTGGCTGAATGTTTAGATTGCCTAGTTGTTGCATTAACAATTTGAGTTAAAGCAAACGTTGAACATGTATCGACGAAATTGCTTTCAATGTTCTGTTTCGATGTGACCAGGACAAGGTCAGACCAATCTATGTTCGGAAAATTAAAGTCACCGAATAAGACAACCGTGGTATTAGGAAACTGAGTTTTTAGGGATTCTAGCGCGTCATGGAACAGAGGTATGAATGCGCAGTCGGAATCTGGCGGACGATAGCATGCGCCTAAGATTCGCCCAATATAACGAGCCATGGCCATTGGGCAAGCTATGCTAGATTGCGCGCCCGCTCCGGTCTCGCAACGGGCGATGCCGCCAAAAGTGGTCGTGTTTTCTTTAGCTGTCGGTTGATGGTGCTGTAGGCAGCCGCCGCAGAGTGCAGGCCACGAGCTCGCGTGTTCCCTTTCATAAAAGATGACAGCGTACCTTATTTCGAAACTGTGAGCTTAATGTGTATTGTTTGCATTTCCTTGACAGAAAACTGCGGTTGTTGTACTTTTAAATGCGAATGCATTTCATAGTCAAGGGCTATGTCAGGCATCCGGCGTTGTCCGGCGTTGTCCAGCGTTGTCCGCGGAGGAGGAGGATATGTTGAGGAGGTAAGCGCCATGAGGTGTTAGATGAAGGATTATAAGCGCTTAATCCGGTGGTGGTGGTGGGCGGCGTGACCACCAATACTGCGCATCGCAAGCCCTTTAAAAAAAATATAAATAAAAAACCTCCTCTCTCCCTCTCTCTCCTCTAGGCATCCCTCCCCGCGGCAACCACACCCTCACTGCGCATGCGCCTCCTCCTCTCTCCCCCTCCTACGCTCCCCCCTCTCTCTCCTCTAGGCATCCCTCCCCCCGCGCTCCCACTGCGCATGCGCGTCCCCCCTCTCTCTCCTCTAATACGCTTCCCCCCTCCCTCCTCTAGGCATCCCTGCCCACAGCGTCCACACCCCCACTGCGCATGCGCGCCCCCCCTCTCTCCTCTCCTACGCTACCCCCCCTCTCTCGCCTCGCGACGCCGACGCAGGCAGCGTCTGCTAGCGAGTTTCTTGGTTGAAAAAACCGACTGCTCGCGCTGCACAACCGTTCACTGTCCATCCCGTATATATGGCAATGGATCTTGACCTCCAAGGTGGTGCCGGTGGGAGATTTCTCCTGTGCGTTGTTGAACAATAAAAATTCGCAGCGTGCGCGTTAACTAAAAGCCGACTGCGGGTCTCTGTGTCCAGTCGGAGTCTTCTGTCTCTCATTGCCCATTAGCAGCGATTGGCATGTTCCAGTAGGAAACACCGCTCCATCGCTGCGTGCTTTACGCATCCAGTTTTAAATGCGAATGCATTTCAAGTGCGTAGGGGCGCTCGCATCGCGGGAGCTCGGCGGGAGCTATATATGAAAAAAAAAATTTAAAAAATTAAAAAAAAAAGAAAAAAAAGGAAAAAAGGACAAAAAGAATAAAAAAATAAATAAATGAAGAAAAAAAAACAGAACAAAAGCAAAAAAAAAAAAAACAGGCGCTGCGCCGTGCTCCCGACCGGGCTGCAGAAATTAGGCGCCTTTTCCTTCTTCGAACCACAACCATATATAAATGGAGTGAAGCGCGCGCGAAATGCATTCGCATTTCCTCACGATTCCCTTCAGGAGGAGTGGGGGCATTTTTGTTATGAACGTTATGTCATGCAGATACACGTGCTCTCAATAACCTGCGAAGGCAGTGGGAGCCGGCGTAGCGTTAAAGAAAGAAAATGTACTCAAGACAGACCACAATCATTGTTTCGGAATAACATAAGCCTAAATGAGCGCAAACTTTTGTTTAGAGGTAAAATAAGTGTGCTTTATTTGGCGGTCGGTAGTTTACATAGGCCAGAGTGCTGCATGACCAATCAGCTGCCTTTTCTTTTTTCAAACTTGAGGTGCAACCATCGAAGGGGTTACAGATTCGAGAAATTAAGAAATATGCTTGTAGTCGGCGACAACTCTCTAGAGGAGTTCTGTTTTGACATAATTATAGAAAGGCTAAATGTATGGCATGAAAGGTACTTGAACCAGGGCTGTCACTGAAGCAAACGTTGCGGCAAGAAGTCTTGTGTTCTTTAAGGTAGTTGCTTTTTTGAATAGAATAATAGAAGGGAGGGAAGATTTGAACCATGTCTGCAACCTCCATTAATCAAACGACAAATGCTGTGCAAGTTCGTGGTGGATGCCACTGTCTTTACTTATTAGTGGATTCAAAGTGAAGAGTAGATGAAGAGAACAAGGCCAGTCACTGAAACGAAGGCATCATGCGGCACCTTCATGCAACGCGAGCTAAACGCTCCGAGATATTGTGGGCAGGCTCCTCAACCACCAGGCTGCGCTGACACGTGAGCGACATCTATTCCATACTATTAGAAGAGTTTTTCGGGACGAACAATGAACATTGCAGTTAACGTTTTCATCGCGATGAACGTTCACCATTCGAACGATTCGTCGTCGAATGTCGTAGCCTTGAAAGTCAAAAGTAACTCTTTCTGGAAGTTTCTATTCACCAGCTTGGGTTGGAGATTACGATAACCATGTCTAAAATAACTGATAATTGAGCTATTTGGTAAATATTTATTCTAAAAGACAGGTTGTGCAAAAACGGACAGAAGAAAGAAGTCAAGACACCACAAACGCCGACTAAAAGCCGGCTAGTCGGCGTTTGTGGTGCCTTGACTCCTTTCTTGTGCTCGAGTTTGCACGCCGTCTTTTAAAATGATAACCGTGGTGCTCCCCGTAAAGGCATCGGTATAGAGTTTTGGCGATAGGAGCGTATGAGATGCAACATGTAGTCTTATAAGTGAAACACTGGCCCTATCATTTGCAATCATGTTATAATGGCGATATTGTAAATAAATGAACATCAATAATAATAACACATGTTCTTTATGAGTACGTTGCTGGGAGCTTGCTTAAGCAGAGGCTAGAAATACGTGCCTTGACAGCTCGAGAGCGATGAGTATACTGACGTTTTATTTGCAAGTAAAACAGGCCCCGAGGAGTAAGATAAGGAAAGCGCTTGATTGTTAGGGTCGTTGCCTCTCTACAAAGGGAAGCGACAGGAGTTGAGGAACAGCGTACCTCAACTCCCATCCATCGATCCTTCCTCTTTCTCTCTAGTTGAATCAAGTGGCCGCTATAAAAAACACTAAGGACGTGCTTTCTCTCAGCAGTTTAAGGGGGAAATGCTTCCGGTTTGTTGGTGGGCCCAAACTTTCATAACGCCAAATTCTGTCACTTTCACGAAGCTTAACTCGTATAGTTGCAGAGCTTAATAATGAATACGGTTGTCAGTTTGGTTTACCCCTTTACTAAATTGCAGTTTTGCTTCCTGTTTTCGCCTACCACCGTCCAATTCATCTATCTACTGTTAAATATAGGAACCAAAAACCGTTCAGGTGTCATGCCTTAAGGGACGTATGCATGACAATTAAAAATTAGCGCCGCTTGCACTACGTCGGGCAAGGCTGGGTTAGAGCAGGGCTGGATGGGCATCTTGCTCGTCTTGGCTTGGCTAGCCTTTCACCCTCTCACCTCTCTTTCCGGCCACTTGCTATACTATACTATAAATGGCGATACTTGCTCTCGCCAAGAATTTTTTTTCGCCAAGAATTTATATATATCTCTCTCTCTTGCTTTCTTCCTTTCTCTCTGTGCTCGCTCTCTCGGCTATAAGAGTTATTGCATCCCACACCAGACAAACGGGTGCCCATGTTCTAGGCGCGACTCAGAAGACGACAATGAAGAAGAGAGCCCATGCCGTTTTATGATGATGATAATTCTCTATGGACGACACACGACCAGCCGCAAGCATCATAACTCTGCTGTAAAAAAAAAAAAAAAGAAAAGAAAAAAGAAGAAAACACGATAAAGGAACGATACCGCACACGATTGCTATTTGAAATAATGTAATGGCGAACGATGATGACGGG
>JALIZH010016169.1:0-10000 GCA_030522465.1 Rhipicephalus appendiculatus
CTGTAAGAAACAAAAGCAGCTCGTGTACCAGATTCCATCAGAAAGCTTGAAGTATGGATACGACGTGCTGTGGAATAATGGCTATGGCACTGCGCGGCTGGGCGCGAAAGTACGTATACGTCAGATCCCCAGCGACGGCGGCTGCATTTTTATGCCAGCGAACTGTGAGAACGGCGTTATGTTTACGTTTGAAGCCACATTAAGGAACATCTGGTGTTCCGAATGCACCGTGACTCCTACTTTACAGCGTGCCCCATAATCGTAGCGTGGCTTTCGCACGTAATACCATAGACTTAAAATTTCACTTTGGTAGAACGAAATTACAAGAGAAGGGCTAAAGATGTACCAAGAATGTAACTGTGATACAAAGGATGGTGATAGAGCGTCGGCGTCGTGTGTTCGGCGTGCGGTGCCGATTTTGAAGTCCGCGGGGCCGGTGATGATGATCGGCGTGCGGGGCCGAAAGTGAAGTGCGTCGTGATGGTGATTTGTGTAAGCCGACGAAGAAGAGCGCGTGTGGTGCGCGGGCCACGAAAAGCAGCTCGAGCGACGAAGCGAACGAGCTGGCCGGCCGAGACAGACGTCGGGAACTCGACGAGGGCGGATGAAGCGCTGGCTCTGTTCCGGCTTCGCCATCGTCGCGGCCTCCTGAGCTGGGCCTCGCCCCGGCTCCTGTGACCGCCTCTACCCTGTCCTTGGCTCGGGCTTCGTCCTGGGCAGGTCCTCTTACAGGGTCCACACCCCCGTGCCGTTCACGAGCCTGGGCCACGCCCCGGTGCTCGTCTCCGATCTGGGGGCCTCAACCGAGGCTGTTCCTGTGCCTGGCCGATCCAGAGCTGTTCTTGCAGCCTGGGCCACGACCCCGCGCTTTTCCGGAAACCGTAGCCACGCCCGACGTGCGGCCGCACTTCTGCGGCCGTGCCTCGTCCCGTCGTCGTGCGACACCACCTACGACAACCGCCGCGGTGTCGTCGCTGCGGTCAAGGTCAGCCGCAAGCCCGACTGCTTCGCTACCTTCGAACCCGCCGCCCCACGCCGCAAGACCGCCGGCCGCTGACTGTGAGTGCGCGTGACTGATGGCGCGGTTAATAGCCTACTTTGTTATGTCCGTTGTATAGGTGTTGGTCCTACGTCCTGTTTGTGTCGCATTAAACTTCTCTCTGTGTCTCTTGGAGCGTCCGTCGTTCGTCCGGCCAACCTGCGCCCACATTCAGACCCCCCACAGTAATATACCAGGAAATTTAATACCAGCACACAACCGTTAATTACGGCTATTGATTACCACAGCAAAGAACAGCTACAAGGTTTTTACCCGCTTTATCTGCCGGTAGTCTAAGTATGTAGTCATCGCACCAGTAGATGCCGCAGTCACAGATATCTTAAGCACAATACTAGGCCGAACGTACTTTCTATAAGCAGTTTGAACCTTCACTGTCATAGCGCAAATGTTTGCCCATTTCAAAACCAACTTGCTTTAGTCCAGTGCAGTGAGGGTACTGCACGAAAAGGCCAATTTCAGGCTTGCTCACTGCGAGGGCATTTTGACGTAAATTATGTTTGTTGCCTATTACTGCTGTCTTGTGTAGCAGTCTCCGCTGCACAGCGCGGTGCTCCCAACGAACTTTCCCATACCTAGTTTGTTGCTGTATTTATTACAGCAAACTCCTATGCATATAGTTCTGCAAGATATTTTTAGGGGCGAAGCTCCTTAGGCTGTCGGTCGTGCGTCCCTTGTATGTAGTAGCCACCTGCTGTCGACGATGACGATCGCGATCGCGATCGTCATCCCCACTATGCGATCGCTATCGCGATCGCATAGTGGGTACATGGAATGTACCCACTATGCGTCAAAGCGATGACGCTGATGACGATGACGATCGCGATGCCATACAACACATGGCATCGCGATATGGTCTCACATGCATATCTTTTGACCACATGCAACCAACCACCATCACGTCTTCGATGATGTACCTCCGGAGCTTCGCCCACGCATCATCATTCACTCCGCGGATATGCTGTGATTTTTTTGTTTTGCTTTTTCTTGCCTGACGGCACGAACTCAGTGTCCGTAAAAGCTGATTCTGAACAGGCTGTTTCAATATTCAGGCACGGTGCCTAAAAGTAAACATTCGCTTCTACTGCGTGGCAGACCCAACGCTGGAATCTGCTCTGTCATCTGCGACATCCCATCCCCTTCCTTCTGATCCCTGCCTACACCCTCCACTAGACCGGAGGACTAATCTCCGAAGCAACGCACAACACTTAATCATCCCGGCTGTCTCGTCCGTCCGTTGGAACCCGATACGATCAGAGAAAGTAGCTGTCCCAATGCCCTGACTTGGACGGCCCAGATTATATCCATCAACAATGCCAGGGCACGGATAACATATGACGCAGGCCCTCGTCTCAAGTTGCCGGCTCCCGCGGCAGGGGCTTACCCGATGCTTTGCACATTCCCTGGACCTGGGCCACGAAACTCGGTACGCGTCGGAAATCCAGCCTAAAGCAAGATGCAGCGGGAACCAAAAGATTTTTCGGAAACACTTATCCCTCAATGGGTATTTGCAGCTGCAACATGCCCGGTGAACTTTTGAGCATCTGTATGATGACTAGGACTCGCGCTAGGTCTTCTAAATTAGGAAACGTGTTTCTCAACAAACATTACTTCTGGTGATTGTACGCCTAGGATGCGCATTGGCTGTGGGATCTTCCGTGATTCAATTATATTCTTATGTTTCTTATTTATATTATTTATTTGTGGCCAACCACAGTAGTGGAAACTATCCAGATTATTTATGAACAACAACAGTGAGAACGCTGGGTCGCAACATGACTGTTTACTCAAAGGCCACACGACACAGTTTGAGGCTCACGGCGGATTATATTAAGGCGAAAGCCTTTAATGTCTCATGCTCACGTCCGTCCGGCGTCCGTCCGTCCAGTGTCCGTCCAGTGTCCATCCGTCCGTTCGTCCGTCCGTCCGTCCGTCCGTCTGTCCATCCGTCCGGTGTCCGTCCGTCTGTCCGTCCGTCCGTCCGTCCGGTGTCCGACCGGTGTCCATCCGTCCGTCCGTCCGTCCGTCTGTCCGTCTGTCCGTCTGTCCGTCCGTCCGTCCGTCTCTCCGTCCGTCCGTCCGTCCGTCCGTCTGTCTGTCCGTCTGTGCGTCCATCCGTCCGTCTGTCCGTCCGTCTGTCCGTCCATCCGTCCGTCTGTCCGTCCGTCTGTCCGTCCATCCGTCCGTCTGTCTCGCGTCTCGCTGCGATTCGCGGTAAAAAATTAAAAAAAGAAAACACGCACGCATTCGGTTTGTGTGTTATCCCACTGAGAGTGTAAAAGATAAAACACATGGCATAGTCAGTGGAATGGCCACACGCTTTCGCCGAACACACTTTGGAATGTACAAAGTGTCCTTCAATTTTTTTCAGAGGTATCGCGTCACTACTTGTGTTCCGAGAGAAAGTGGCAATGTTTTGTTCATGCGCGTTATGATTGTTAACAAAAGCGTTCGTTGCACTTCCGTAATGATAGAAGCGATGATATAAAATCATCGACAATTTAAAAAACTCCCTGAAAGGGAAAGCTGTACCTCATATTTCTGTAATTATGTCTACCGGCTATTTCGCAACTTACGCAGCTCCATATTACTAAAAGACTGTCATCTTGAATGGCAAAGACAGTGTCCAAGTCACCTTCCCGTATCTGCATTGGAAATCTGTGACATCATGGCTGCGAATAGATTACTTGCTTGTCGCTCATAATAACATTAGTAAGAATACAAGTCGCTAGTTATTTGATTATTGAGAGCTGTTCTCTTCCTTAAATTTTGTAATTCTTGATATTCATTTGAATAAATCCTTGTTTAAAAGATATGCAAGCATTTCTAAATTAGTATGACTGACGTTCGAAACGGAAAATGCTCAACAGCAGTAAAACGTGGTTTGGATGCAAGGTTCTCATACCCCTTCTACGTATAATTCTGAGTTGTTTCCATCAGGTAGCGCTCTTTCACGTTCGTTAAGGCTTCTACGTGAATACATACTTCTCAGCAGTTGCTGATCAGTGTTCTTCGTAAGAAATTGCTAGACTGCCAAAAAGAAGGACGTGTCATGACCTTATCCGTATAACAGGGTTTGTTAGGAAGAGCGTGTTGAATTTCAGGAAAGTAATTCTTATCTACATAATAACAGCAGTCTCCGCTAACGTTGTCTGAGGTGTCTGTGACGTAAGATAGTGAGTTATTGTGCGTCCGGACTGGCGATCACCGCTATATGTTGCCAACTTTCGCCCACTTGTACTCTTTTCTATTTATATAGTAATTACTACGCTACAAAAAAAACTACCAATAATGTATCATATTCCTCACTGACTTCATAGGTGTAATTAGGTTGTTTATAACAAAGATCCCCGTTATCCATTGTTTCGTTCATCTTGCCCAGCTTTTTCCTACCTTCCCCAATCACTGCCTTGATTGGTTTCGACGAAAGTGAGCTAATTCGTACGCTTGCTCGACTACACCGACTCTCCTTTCTTACCACCGCGGTTTTGATTCCGGACACGCGGCACGACATCGCCTCTCGTCAGTGTCCTCGGATGTCATGTCTCAAACCAGATGACTTGCCACCCGCATCTCAGCATTGCTCGCTTTGTGCTCTGCTTCCGCTACCGCCCCTTCCTTCCGCTGTATCACACTTTGATTGCTTTCCAGCGTTGCACTTCGTAACCAGGTCTATTCTGGCAATCCACTCGGCAAAACGTTCTCCGTTACTACTGATAATACAAAGCGAACTATGAAGACAGTCGCTCCTTTTGAAGTATGTGTGCACCATTACTTGGCTGAGTGGTGACGTCAACTTCAGTTCTAATTCGGCTAGCTTTCTTTGTTTTATTCTACATTTATCCGCTGGTACTTATTGTGTGGTACGTTTTTTTTCTATGGCCTCCTAGCTAGCTCATTTTTCGCGTGTTCTAGATGGTCCAGTTGAGACAGTGAAACCCATATAGGAAAAAATCACAGCATATCCGCGGAGTGAATGATGATGAGTGGGCGAAGCTCCGGAGGTACATCATCAAAGACGTGATGGTGGTTGGTTGCATGTGGTCAAACGATATGCATGTGAGACCATATCGCGATGCCATGTGTTGTATGGCATCGCGATCGTCATCGTCATCAGCGTCATCGTTATGACGCATAGTGGTTACATTCCATGTGGTGTGCCGTGATGGCAGCGTCATCGTCATCACACAGGGAGATACTGCTGGTTACGCAGTATCTCACTGTGTGCTGGTTACACAGTTACGATGTGCATGTGAGACCATATCGCGATGCCATGTGTTGTATGGCATCGCGATCGTCATCGTCATCACGCAGGTGGCTACTACATACAAGGGACGCACGACCCACGGGATAAGGAGCTTCGCCCCTAAAATTTAAACCAAGCTGAATCGATTTGACGGGTCATCTTTACTGAGCCATTCCCCGACTCAACAAGGACCATCGCTTCAGAAGAATAGCTCTGTATTGTTAACAGATACCCCTAGACTTCCTGCCCTGGGCTGGAAAGCAAGATATTTCATCGCTCTCTAAGGGGGTGTGATATAATGGGAAGACCATGTAGGGGGTAGGGTGAGGGAGGAGTGGTAGTGGGTGCATCTGGTTGTAATTGCAGCTCGTTACCAGGGGCCAGGCGGTGAGCGACGCATGTGGATTTGCGTGAAGAGCGAACTACTTCCCGCAGGTGCAGGCGTATGTCTAAGCAGGGCATTGGTTCGGGCTAGCTTGGTAATCCATAACTACAAATTTTATTGCGCGGAACTTCTTACACAAGGGACAAATAACCACGACAGGCACAGGCGCTTTTTGCTTGTTGTGTTTCTTTGTCCCTTGTGTAAAGTTCCGCGCTATAAAATTTGTAACTATGTCTAAGTGTGCTGGGACGTTGATTCCCGGGTTTGTTTTAGATCACTGCGGTGACGCTTCTCTTCTTTTGACACAGATGATCACGTCAATTCTGATCCTTCCCATTGATCACATCGCGTGCGTATCTTAACTGTTAAAAATTTCGGCAGATCCCATGCCTCGTGGGAATTGCTTTCATGTGGAGCAGCCGGTGAGTCTGTGCTGCATTTTTTTGGCTTTGAGGCAATTGTGACGAGGTGCATCGACGTTAAGTGTAGTAGTTGTGCGCACACCGTGGGCTTACCAGGAACCTCCATTACACTGGCGTCTACTGGTGACTTTACTCTGGGTAAATTTTGGCCTGACATAACGTCAGCACACACGTTAGAGCACACAGGTCAATATTCTCTAAACGAAGCGGGCTTTCCGGTGTGACGATGTGAATATCACATTTAACTTTCATTAGCGCATTCCCTCGGGGTCGACCAACGCTTTAATATACCTTGCTGAATCACTTTAACCCGGTATGACGTCAGTACCATATATTTGCATACGTAATGTTTATTTCTATGTTATCAAATTACATAGCCAGCACTGCAATCGCAATTGAAGTGGCACCGACCTTACTCCTGAATAGTGTCTTTCCAAAGCAGTTTCAAGACCTGGCACGGCTCTGTGGTAGAATACCTGACTGAAACACAGAACGCTTGGGTGCGATTCCTGCTGCGATCATGATTTTAAATGCGAAGCATTTCTTAGCGAACTTCGGCGACATTGAGGGTATCTATCTATCTATCTATCTATCTATCTATCTATCTATCTATCTATCTATCTATCTATCTATCTATCTATCTATCTATCTATCTAGCTATCTATCTATCTAGCCGCCTACGACTTTGTGCTCTCCTGGCCGTGTCGTTAATGGGATTTATACCAAATTTGGTATGGCATAACATGACTGTATGACGAACATAAACGGCTGGTCATATCATGAAAATCATGACTAACTTGTCATGAAAAGTATGATTTACATGCCACGCTCATGGTGCGCTCGCGGCCGTTTCGTTAGCTTGATATACACCAAGTTTGGTATTGAGTGACCTGACTGTAAGACGTACATAAATCACAAGTGGTAATAGGGTCGTTCCACGCCAAACGTCCCAGCCATTTTGGCGACCATCTCAAATGTACTCGAAAAAAATCGTGCTTATTTGCTGCATTGAAAGCAATGAATTGCTAGAATATTACTGAGAGAAAAAAAATTTTTGGCCACGTGGGTGCCTTCTGAATTTCCCAGAATGTCGTCTGGGTGTTGTTTGTGAGAATATTTATTCCAAGAGTATCATTTGTTGTTTCTACACCAAATCTGTGGTTTACATATTAAGCAAAGGTGTTTGTGTAAGGCGCTTTAAGCCGAATAATATTAGTGCCACTTTTCTGCCATGTAAGCCTCCAAGAATTTAGCCAAAATGTTCTATGTTTGAATTTTTCCATTGCAATATCTTGCATTGCATGAATATCTGAGCAATGAATACTTAGTCCACAGAACATATAGTCTGCGTAAAAATATTTTCAGACCCCTCAAGTTTCTAAACTTTACGGGAACAAATCACAAATTTCAGAAAATCGTCATTTTTGTCCACGTTGTGACGCAATTTGCACCACGTGGTGTTCCAATTAAAAATCAGCTTTATACCTCAATCGAAAGCAAATGAACAGTTTTTTCTTATATGGCAAGTTTTATCATTACAGTTTTTGTTTTAAGGAAGAAAATAATTTTCGAAATTTCCCATTGACGGCTATACACCGATTCGGTCATACGACAGCTTCCTGGTTGAAGTTCCCCATTGTCATCAATGGGAAACTTCAAAAATTATTTTCTTCCTTAAAACAAAAATTGTAATGATAAAACTTGCCATATAAGAAGAACTGTTCATTTGCTTTCGATTGAGGTATAAAGCTGATTTTTAATTGGACCACGACGTGGTGCAAATTGCGGCACAACGTGGACAAAAATGACGATTTTCTGAAATTCGTGATTTTTTCCCGTAAAGTTTAGAAACTTGAGGGGTCTGAAAATATTTTTTGCGCAGACTATATGTTCTGTGGACTAAGTATTCATTGCTCAGATATTCATGCAATGCAAAATATTGCAATAGAAAAAAATTCAAACATAGAACATTTTGGCTAAATTCTTGGAGGCTTACATGGCAGAAAACTGGCACTAATATTATTCGGCTTAAAGCGCCTTACACAAACACCTTTTGCTTATTATGTAAACCATATTTGGTGTAGAAACAACAAATGATACTCTTGGAATAAATATTCTCACAAACAACACCCACACGACATTCTTGGAAATTCAGAAGGCACCCACGTGGGGAAAAAATTTTTTCTCTCAGTAACATTCTAGCAATTCATTGCTTTCAATGCAACAAATAAGCACAATTTTTTTCGAGTACATTTGAGATGGTCGCCAAAATGGCTGGGACGTTTGGCGTGGAATGACCCAATTTGGAAATCATGACTAGAGGCCGGATTTTTAGGCAGTAAAAATCGTGTTTTTAGGCGCCAAAAATAGGCAGGAAAAACACAGTTTTAGGCCCCCCAAAATCGTAAATATAGGCACAATAAATTTTTACAAAAACTCAAATTTTCGAATAAGGACGTGCGCGACCTGGTCTACGACAGCAAAGCAAACAAATGTTATATTTTATGACTGTACAAATGCGTTAATGATTTAACATAGCCATGCAATGGTCGCTTTTCGGGCACGGTTTCCAGAACACGTTCTCTTCTTTTATTGTCCAGAATTGTAAGTTAAGCGTCCACCATCGAATAAACACGCTCCTGGGTCTGCTTCTTTTCGGCATGGCTGGGAAGGGCAGCACAGTATTCAATAGCCAGACCGCTAAAAGGCCAGAAGGGTCTCTTAGCCTTGTATTGGCCAGGTCTAATAGCGCAGAGTCAATTTCTCCTCTTTGTGTGAACACCATAAAGGGCCCCTTACCAGGTTTGAGCGTTTCGAGCTAGAAGTGTAATGCTTGCACTGCGCTATAACGATCACGTCTGCCAAGATTTGCAACGCTACGCTCCCCCGGAAGGAGGTGAAATGTCAGACTGAATGCCTCGTGCCCTTTATCTCACGGGCGCGCGCACCAATGTGGGGGAGGTGAAGTTCAACAAGGAATGGTCCTGTGTATATCACAGTAGTACATGAAACTCCGAGAATTATTCGAGGCTACATGTGTACTTTGTGCAATCTGTTGCTTGAATAGAAGAATGAAAGTTAATAGAAATATTAAAACATACAAACGGAATGTGTGCGCACTTTTCTTTAGTTTTTTCTTCGAATCGAGAGCGATGCGAGACTTAGCTGCCTATAATGTGTTCGTGTACTCGCCGTTCCCACGTCGTGCCGGTGCCAGCCCTGACAACGCTTAGCATGTTTTTGGTGCATCGTCCCTTACCGCAGTTCCAGCTGTGCGACGCGCTGTGTCGTGGTGAGGATACAGGTTCCATGGCCAGCCTCTCTAAACGCATAGACGGATCCATCCCACAGAAACAGGCAGTACACTATAGAGCGAACGCCGAAACGATACAACACCGCTTGTGCGCACGACCTGGCTTGGGCATGTCATGTGCACATAGTGTAATCTTGCGTGCGCATGGCGTGTTGATGCGTCAACGTCGTGTGATCTTCCGGCTCCGAGTTTCTCTGATACCGAAGAGGGCAGGGAAGGAATTTGGCTTGGGAGTGGCAAAGGTTTCAAGCTCACCTACCGGCATCATGCTTTCGCTGCTCGTAATGAACCAATTAAAAAGTTCTTGTGGTACAAAGCTCTTCATTGGGCACGCGAACACTTCCAGTATCTGACTAAAATTTCTCATGTGACCTGGTGAAGCGCCCTTTAAGAGTAAATTACGCAATTACAAACGTCACGCAATTACAAACGAAACAAAAGCCATGTGCACATCTGATTTTTTTTTACACCTACTTTCTATTTTCCCCTGACGGCACTCCATGGCTTCGCATTCGCTCTCCATATTCCTGCTGCTGCGCGCAGGCACCTCCTGTTTTCTGCCCCCCACCACGCCCAA
>JALIZH010016169.1:15000-20644 GCA_030522465.1 Rhipicephalus appendiculatus
CCGAGTGTGATGACTAGAGGCCGGATTTTTAGGCACTCAAAAAGCGCGTTTTAGGCGCCAAAAACAGGCAGGGCAAAACAGAGTTTTAGGCTTCCAAAATGGTAAATATAGGCACAATAAATTTGTACATAAATTTAATATATTTCAAACAAAGACGTACACGACCTGTATTTACGACAGGAAAGCAAGAAATGTTATTGTTCACGATAACACAAAGGCGCCAACAGTTGAACATAGCCACGCAATTGTCCTTTTTGCCGCACGGTTGGTAGGAACACAGTCTCTCCTTTTATTCTCTATCATGGTGAGTAAAGTGTCGACCGTGGGATCGACACAGTCGTGGATCTCTATTTTCGGCATGCACAGAAACAGGTAGACAACTAAAAAACCAGAAGGGAGGGATGCCTCGTATTGGCCGGGTCTAATCGCGTAAGTTCAGTTGCTACTCTGTCGACGAACACCTTTAAAGGACCCGGTCTAAGAATTTTGAACTTACAAGTGTTTTGCATGAACTGGGCGCTCACGATCACGTCTGCCAAGATTTGCAACGTTACGTGCCTTGGAAAAATGTGAAATTTTAAAATGAACACAGCTTGCCCTTCCCGTACAACAAAGAATGCTGCTCCTGCGTAATTATCTGTGCTCTAACGTCGCTCCTCTACGTACACATTGGTGCTCTGACGTCGCTCGCAGTAGCACGTGACACTGCGATAATTATTCGAGGCAACATGTGTAATTTCTGTAATATGTTGCTTAAATAGATGAATGAAAGTGTAGAGAAATAATAAAACACACAAGCGGAATGTGTTTGCATTTTTATTTTTTATTTCTTACTTCGAATCGCAGCGAGATGTGAGACTAATCTGCCTCCATTTCGTATGCGTTCGTGTTTTCGCGGTTCCCGCGTCGCACCACCACCAGCCCTAACGACGCTTGGCGCGATTTTGGTGCATTGTCCCTAACAACAGTTCCAGCTGCGGGATGCGGTGTGTCGCGGTAAGGATACGTGATCCGTGCCAGCTTCTCCAAACGTGCGCGCACTGAGATCCATCCCAAAGAAATAGGCAGTGCACTACAGAGAACGCCGAAACGACACAACAGCGCTCGCGTGCACGACCTGGCTCAGGCAGTTCATGCGCACGTGACCTTGCGTGCGCATGACGCCTCCTCGCATAATGGTTTCGCGGCTCCTAGGGACCGACTTGAAAAATCATTGTGGTCCAACGTTCTTCATTGGACACGCATCAACAAACAAAACCAAACCCGCGTGCACATCACATTTTTCGTACTTTTGATCGACACTCTCCTTTCCCCTGACAGCACTCCGTGGTTTCGCATTCATCCGTCACCTTCCCGCGGCTGCACAGAGGGACCTCCTATTTGTTGCCCACTGCCACACCCATGTCTTCAACGTGGTTCACTTCCTTGAGGACACTGGAATGGACGAACGGCTCTAGAAGCCATCCGACGCGTCCTCGACCATGGACGCCACTCTCTCTTCTTCTCATCTCCTGTTCCCATGTTTTTGACTTGATATTTTAAGGCACGAAAAAAACACAATACACAAGAAAGGACACGGGACAGAGCGCCTTTCTTGTGTATTGTGTTTTTTCGCGCCTTAAAATATCAAGTATGAACGTGTACCAACTCGCCCAACAAAAAGTTCTCCTTCCCATGTTTATTTGCCTCTCCCCATTCCATAGTAGACATTGACTTGCTCCCATTTAGGGTTGCAGAAACAGCGTTTTTTCCTGAACCTCTCCTCCTTTAGCCGCTCGCGATATCAAGATAGCCGGCGCGTCCCTTTTTACGGCTGCTAGCGGTTGTTTTCCGGCAATTGGTTGAACTGGAAGGCTAGTATGAACCGCCTAGTATTCCTATAGGTCGATATTGCCTGGTAACATGAATAACGGTCTCAAACAGCACCAGAAAGTGAAATTTCGGGTTAAATAGTGTTCATATAGGCACCCATTTGGAAAATAGGCATTTATAGGCACTTATAGGCGTTTAGGCACGATCGCCAAAAATAGGCATTTATAGGCACTATAAAAACACTATAAAAGCCCTTCTTAACCTCTAATTCTTGCTCATATATCAAAGTGGCGCGATAGGAACGCAAGGAAAAAAATAGGCATTTGCCTATAATCCGGTCTCTAGTGATGACTAAGAGCGGCACTGGGGCTCGGGCTCGGCTAGCACGAGGCCAGCGAGAGCAGAGCAGAGGAAGACGAGGTTAGATAAAGAACAGCTGGCCCAGGAACGGGTGCTGTCTCCGTCTCTGTTCTTCACTATATATATATATATATATATATATATATATATATATATATATATATATATATATATATAGGAAAAATATATATACGCTTCTAAAAAACTGTTTATTGGTGACGTTTCGATCGGAGACCGATCTTCATCAAGACGGTTTACTTCCTATATTTTTCCTATTTTGTTCTACGGCAACCGAAGCCAGACTCTTCATAATCTACGTATATATATATATATATATATATATATATATATATCCCTATCCGGGACATGACGCTCAAGCTCCTCAGATATCTGCGCACCGCGTGCGGTAAATGGTGCATATAAAGAGCTCGCCGATATAACGACGGCACAAGCATGGCGCGTAGCTGTGTTGTCTAACGCAGCGGCCAAATCAGCCGAGAGTGTCCATATAATTGCTATCGCAATAAAAATAATAATTATTGGTTGAGTTGCCGTCGGTATATCGGCACGCGCCATGCTTGTGCCGATATAGACGGTACAAGCATGGCGCCTGGGTGTGTTGTCAAGCGCAGCGGGCTGTGGAGCGAGGGGTCTTTGGTTCTGAATCCCCGGTCGGGTGGTTTGAAATTCTTTTCTCCTAATTAATTTTTTTGCGCTCTTTTATATATATATAAACACATATGCATATACGGGACATGACGGCGATGGCAACGGCAAAAATCAGTCGAGAGTGTCCATATAAATGCTATCGAAATAATAAAAATCACAGCATATCCACGGGGTGAATGATGATGAGTGGGCGAAGCTCCGGAGGTTCATGACTCTTCCGTGAAAATTCGCCCATTACATCATCATGAAAGATGTGAGAACCAGTGTGTGCGCTTGGCAGCAGCTTCCCGCACTCGCGCAGCCTCGGGATCTGCCCGCCTGTACGCGCGTTTCCTCGCCGCTTCTCGGGCTCTCACAGTTTCTGGATCCGCTTCTCGGCGTCGCCGTGCACCTTCTGCTTCGTGGGCTCGAACGTCGGGCTCCGTTTCCGGCGCCTCCGTGCCTTCTTCGTCGCTCATTGCGCGCTGACTGCCGAGCCAAAGAGGAAGCGCGCCAAGAGCGCCGCGCCACCCAGCGGTCTCCTATCACACTAGAGCACGCAGTGGAGCCGTCTCCTACGCATCGGAATGGAGCGAGCGCCGCAGCGCCATCTAGTGATCAATTCACGTACTGTCACAGCGCAGCGCTATCTAGAGAACATTGTGAGAAGCAGCAGCGCCCATACATCTGAATGGAGCGCGCGCCGCAGCTTTTCATCATATATTCATCATATACCAGTACCGCCATCTAGCGGACATTCCAAGAACTAAACGAGAGGTGGCTACCTACAACTACATACATCGAGGACGCACGACCCACGGTTTAAGGAGCTTCGCCCCTAATAATAAAATTACACCATCTCCCGCTAAAGGGAGCCATGTGTAGATGCGAAGCAGCGGGCGCTAACGCTTACACTGGCGGCGGCGTTGACGCTGGCGCTCATTGCAGCGTTGCGCAGGGAGAGAAACCTGTGGAGGCGCAAAGCACGCAGTGATGGACAGGTGTTTCCTACTGGAACATGCCAATCGCTGCTAATGGGCAATGAGAGACAGAAGACTCCGATTGGGCACAGAGACCCGCAGTCCGCTTTTAGTTAACGCGCACGCTGCGAATTTTTATTGTTCAACAGCGCACAGGAGAAATCTCCCACCGCCAAAACCTTGCAGGTCAAGATCCAGTGCCATATATACGGGGTGGCCAGTGAACGGTTGTGCATCGCGAGCAGTCGGTTTTTTCAACCAAGAAACTCGCTAGCAGACGCTGCCCGCGTCGGCGTCGCGAGGCGAGAGAGGGGGGAGCGTAGGAGAGGAGAGAGAGGAAGAGGAGACGCGCATGCGCAGTTGGGGTGTGGACGCCGCGGGCAGGAATGCCTAGAGGAGAGAGAGGGGGAGGAGGTTTTTTTATTTTTGTTTTTTTAATGGGTTTGCGCATGCGCAGTAAGGGTGGTCACGCCGCACACTACCACCACCACCACCGGATTAAACCCCGCTCTAAGATGCTTCACATCTAATAATGTTAATAATAATAATTGGTGGAGTTTAACGTCTAAAAACTACGATATGATTATGATGGACGCGGTAGTGGAGGGCTGCGGAAATTTTGACCACCTGGGGTTCCTTAACGTGCATCTAAAGCTAAGTACGCGGGCATCGATCATTTTTGCCTCCATCGAAGCCCGGCCGCCGAGGCCGAATTCTTTACCGCCTGATAATAGGATAATATGTTGATAAGCCTGATAATTTGTTGATACGGCGTGCTAATGTCCGAAAAATAAATATCGTGTATTGCCTTCACTGGAACATATCGTTTTGTAGTAAAAATATTTAAATCACCGGGACAGGATGAGAAATTGTTGAAGAGGCTGAAGGCCTCCGCCTCCGCTCAGGGGGGTCTGTGAGCCGCAATCCGCACGACACGAGCCAGCAACGCTGGGAGTAAGAACCGCTTTTAATTAACGGCTCAAAAGAGTCGACCAAGCCTTCCAGGCCGGCACAACACGGCAGAAACGCATACAAGAAAGAGAAGGACCAATGGCCCGGAACGAACAATCTCGCAGGCTGGCGGTCAACGGAACATAGGACGCGAAACGTAAAGACAGGAAAGCAAACTAACTCACACGCATATGGCAATAGAAAACGAGCCACCGACTCGCCTTAGCGAACGCCCCCAAACCGGCGAGGCCCCTGCTCTGCAGCACTCACGGAGGAAACCCTGGGCGCGTCGCGCGACCATCATCGCATCTCCATGCCCCTGGCCGAAAAGCCCGCGGGCTCGTCTGACCTCCCTTCTTATCGGTTAGCGTCGATCTTCCCCGCCCCCCCTGTGGCTTTTTCCAACGCTGCCGCTCGTCACGCGCATGACCAATGTATCGTGTGTTATCCTTCCGCCTGCTTCCAACGTGCGTGCTGCAGATAAGGGCCCATAGGCCCGACAAGGCATTGGCGCTGTAGAAAGAGTTTCGACAGTCAGTAACTGCCTTAAAAGTGCTTTCATGAGTGCCCTACTTACTCACCTCTGGGTAGCCGAACAGCGAGCTTGTGCGCCGCGACAAAAATAATTAATAATAAAACAAGGAACAAGTTAGCAGTGCGAGAGGTAATGGTGTATTGGAGGCAGAAATGTGGGCAGTACAAAGAGAAGCCCGCATCTGCACAGTAACAGAAAAGCAAAAGGTAAACAATGCGACCAGGCTCTATGAAACGGTTGGCAGAAAGCTTGTTCGATGGTACGTTTTGGAAGGCAATGATATCCTTACATGATGGATGGTAATGTGAGGATAAAGTGACCGGACGTCCCGATTTAGGCGGGACATGTCCAGGTTTGG
>JALIZH010016170.1:0-59610 GCA_030522465.1 Rhipicephalus appendiculatus
AGCAGCGATTGGCATGTTCCAGCAGGACACACCACTCCATCACTGCGTGCTTTGCGCCTCCCTAGTTTTAGGGGCGAAGCTCCTTAAAGCGGCACCCGTTCGTCCCTCGTCGTAGTGCGTAACCAGTCTTACGCTTTGACCTCCAAGGTGGTGCCGGTGGGAGATTTCTCCTGTGCGTTGTTGAACAATAAAAAATTCGCAGCGTGCGCATTAACTAAAAGCCGAATTCTTCTGTCTCTCATTCCCCATTAGCAGCCATTGGCATTTCTCCTGTGCGTGATTAAACAATAAAAATTTTGTTCAAAACGCCGTTGATTGATGAAATAAACCAACGAAAGACGCCAGATGTTTTTCTAAAAGCAAAACGAAAAGACGCCAGATGTTTCTAAAGCAAAACGAAAAGACGCCAGCTGCTTAACGAAAGACGCCAGGTGTTTTCTAAAGAAATGGTTTTATAATCAAAACCATATCGCGATACAGGTTTGTAGTTGACGATGCTCGTTGCCGTCGGTGTGTGCTCGTATGGATAAGGATGCCGCTGCAACCAGTGCAAGAACCACTTAGCTTACATTTCACCGACCACAAAGCGGTCATAATGAAAGGACAACGGAAACCAGCAATAAAAGTTTGATAAAACATTTAATCAATCGTTTCACGTCATTTTTATCGGGCGAATTAACGGAAGAAATTTCACGGTTTAACCGATGATTACTTCCAGGAGCTTCGCCCAATCTCATCATCATTCACCTCGTGGATCTGCCGTCAATTTTTCTCTCCTGCGCAACGCTGCGATGAGCGCCAGCGTCAACGCCACCGCCACTGTAAGCGTTAGCGCCCGCTGCTTCACATCTACACATGGTTCCCTTCAGCGGGAGATGGTGTAATTTTGTTCCCGTAAAACGTTGTCGTGATTGCGGGCCCTGGTTTATCTGAGTTATACGTTATCGCAATAGGCGAGACTCAACTTCAGTCCAGGTAGGGATTCAGCCAAGTGATACCGGGTTGCCGCTAGTGATGCTCAGCTATTAGGCCAGGACCACTCTCTTTCTTTCTCTTTCTCTATGTATTTCTTTTTTTTTATTTATCTGACTCTCTCTCTATTTCTCGCTTCCTAATTTGTTCTTTCTCTCTCTCTATACTTTGATTCTCTGTCTTTTTTTCTTTCTAGCTCTTTCTCTATTTCTTACACTCTCTCTCTCTGTGCTTGTTCTCTCTTTCTTTATATATATCTCTCTCTCTTTCTATTGTTTCACTCTGCACTATTTGTCTCACCCATCAAAGTTACTGCATCCGGTGGCGCATGAATCGGCCCACGTATTCCGGAAGCTTTTTAAATGCGAAGCATTTCTTAGCGAACTTCGGCGAATTTGAGCGTATCTATCTATCTATCTATCTATCTATCTATCTATCTATCTATCTATCTATCTATCTATCTAGCTATTTATCTATCTATCTATCTATCTATCTATCTATCTATCTATCTATCTATCTATCTAGCCGCCTACGACTTTGTGCTCTCCTGGCCGTATCGTTAATGGGATTTATACCGAAATTGGTGTGGCATGACGTGACTGTATGACGAACATAAATGACTGGTCATATCAAGAAAATATTGAATAACTTGCCATGAAACTATAATTTACACGCCATGGCCATAGTGCTCCTGAGGCCGTTTTTTAACTTGATATATCGAAAAATTGGTACGATGGGACATTTCTGCATGACCAACATAAATGACAGGTGATAATATGAAAATCATGACCTGCATGTTATGTGCAACATGATTTACATGCCACGCGCATGGCGCATTCACGACCGTTTCGCTAGCTTGATATACACCAAATTTGGTATTGAGCGAAGAGATTGCACGACGAGCATAAATGACCTAGTGGTAATACGGAAATCATGATATGTCATGTGCAACATGACTTGCATGCCACGCTCATGACACTCTCGTGCCCGTTTCGCTAGCGTCATATACACCAAATTTGGTACTGAGTGGCGTGACTCTATGAAGAGCATAACTGACTAGTCGTAATATGGAAATCATGACATGTCATGTGCAACATGATTTGCACGCCACAATCATGACACTCTGGTCGCCGTTTCACTAGCGTGATATACACCAACTTTGGTATTGAGCGACGTGATTCTATGGCGAGCATAAATGACAAGTGGTAATATGGAAATTATGACATGCCATGTGAAACATGACTTGCATGCCACGCTCATGGTGCGCTCACGGCCGTTTCGCTAGCTTGATATACGCCAAAATTGGTATTGCGGGACTTGAGTCTATAGCGAACATAAGTGTCAGGTGGTGACATGAAAATCTTGGCACGCATGTCATCTACAATGCCATCTACATGTCACGCTCATGGTGCGCTTGCATCCAGTCCGCTAGCTTGATCTACACCAAAATTGGTATTGCGCGACGTAACTGATGACGGATATAAATGACAGGTCCTAAGATGTAAATCATGACATGCATATTATGTACAGCATGGTTTGCTCCTTGCTGGCTGCTTCGCATTACATGGATTGCCGCAGTGGGTGGGATCTGCCGGTTTTTTCATTTATAATAATAATAACCCTATTAGAAAAACACGAATAGTGGGCATAGTGGAAACCACCATCCAGCATTATAGTGGATTAATGTAGTGGATGGATAGTGGATGCTGGTTGGATAGTGGATGGTGGTTGGCTAGTGGATGCTGGGTGGATTGTGGATGCTGTTTGGATAGTGGATAGTGGATGCTGGTTGGATATTGGATAGTGGATGCTGGTTGGACTGGATAGTGGTTACTGGGTGGATAGTGGACAGTAGTTTAGGTGGGCAGATGGACGGTAGCCTAGGTGGGTAGAAAGTATGCTATGTACAAGGTACATACCTTGTACATAGCAGGTACGGAATGGCGAGCATATTAGTCAATGAAATATTTTTCTGTCCATGTTCTTTCTGTTATAACTGAAAACATATCTTCCTGTTACATAAGACACACAAGTTAAGCACAGAAAGCAAATTGTTAAGTTGGGTTGCAAATGTGTTATCAGGCACCAAGCAATGAACAGCCTGACTCAGTGAATTACTTTATTCACTTTTCTACATTTCTTGGTGTTTTGCTTACACGTTTGCCTATACAAGCAGCTTCTGCAGAAAACTCCAGAAGAAAACCTTCCCAACAGCGTCACGGTTCTCCCTCGGTGGCTCTATTTGAAGTGACTACAAAGAAATGCATTTCTCGGACCCTGAAAAACATTCAAAAAGCATCATTAAAAAATAGAAATGCTTTGTTTAGGTATCAACACATTGATGCGCCTTACGTACACTGCTCCTTTCGCACAATAAATACAGTATATTGAGTCCTTGTTGTAGGCATTACATGTTGTTCGGTTAGTTGGTTCACAGATATAGCAGACACGTTCAATCTGGGTGAAGACAACTCGTTAGAACACAGAAATAAACACACACGTGAACCGCACGGTGTGTGTATTCTGCGCTTCATGTGGGTGTTTCTATGTTTTAACGTGATGTCGTCGCGTAGTTAAACGTGTCTTTCATAATACAGTATGATAGCACCACAAATTACTACAGCTGGTGAGCTATTACCGGCTGTTATTATAATTTTTTTTCACGAGCTGTTGTAAACGGTATAGTGTCGGCATTCCGTGCCGGGACAATTGCCCTCGCAGCAGGCCGGCAGCGTTAGCTTGATGGCAGCTCTTGAAATAAATATCTTGAAAACCACAAGCGGGTTAGTTCTGTAGTCAAATAATCTTCCCCTCGCAAAATAAACACGCGATCCGCTAGCCCGAGGAGCTGAGCAAGACAAAAAAAAAGAAAAGAAAAGAAAACGTAACCACAGCCTAAACTTTTATACATTGCGGCGGCAAATGAAATTCACAGTGGACTATGCCGGACGCCGGCCTACGGGGATACATAGCCGGCCAGTTTTCGCTCGCTCTGCACTGCCGACCCCCCCCCCCCCCCCCCCCGCCTTCCCCCCGAAACCCACCTTCAACATTTCGTTATCCTTGAGGGGCGGATTCTGAACAAATTCCCGTTCTATCCAACATAAAAATTTATCAATGCACAAGGGTGCTAGCATACACAATGTTCATTATTGCTTCACCAAATGACACAAAATAAACGCTAAGCAAACATCGACCAATGCAACTTATCGCGCCTCACCGATTCCCTGTCCCTAACCCGGTGTTACATCACCGAAATTGCTACAGCACAACCCGGTGGCTGTACCAATAATTTTTTTAGTTCGGTTATTACAAGTGCAGTGACGGTTGCTAAATACCTGTGTAAGATGAGCACCTTTCTGTCGCAAATTTTATCTCTGCTTTCAGCTTTATGGCGGGTAGTGCGTCCGTCTCGCATATACGAGCACCTTAAATTTTAACAGTAGCGATTAAGTTCTTTACAAACGTCGTGTGGTAGCAGGTTCAACACAACTGCAAGAGCATTCAGTACCGCGGCATTCAATATCTCTTGGCAATAACGCATAGAGCAATAATAATGCATAACATGCATGCATAGAGCAACCAACCTTTCTCAAGAAAACATGCTGGCAGTGTACACTTGCGACGTACGCCGATCTTCAAGTGGCGGGACGAGTCGGCGTCGGCCGCTGACAACACCGTTTGCGGGCATCCGTCGATCTCGCGGCAATGTGGTGAGTTCCCGATGTGCACGAACTGTCACGTCGATTCTCAACGCCACAGAGCGCGTTGCGAGAAACTATTCCGGCGCTGTTCATCGATAATGTGCGGAAGCATTCGAAGACGATGTATTCCAAGAGTAATCACGTTCAACGCCAGCAAAGCAATCGTACTTGGGGAGCTGGCAGCTACTGATAACTCAGTTTGCACATACCGCACATCATATTCATTCCAGAAGTTCCGCCGAAGTCAATGACCGCAACATAAAACACACAACGACGGCCCGTGCTAAAATCAACCGCATCAGCACAAACACAATCACCACGCCATGACCACGTTGTAGCAGCGCGGCGCCATGACAGTAAAGAAAAATACGAGAGGACGACAGCGGCGACCCCTAGTGGTCACGGCCTCAGCGCCCAACTAATTTCACTTCCGATGCTGTTGGACGTGACGTCATTGCCGCCATGACAGTTTGGTGCAGCTTCTCCAGCATGGTACACCATCATTTTCCTCAGCCAGCATTCCCTCGCTGCTTTAAAGTATTCGCGCGATAGTGGACGCACACTATCCACTATCGTCCACTATCCTTTCCACCTTGTACACTTATGCCATCATCCACTATCCACTATGAACACCATGATTTCCAGCATACCCAGCATTATTTCCACTATATCCACTATCTTTTCCAGTACCCACTATGGCAGTTTTTCCAATAGGGAATACTTATTGTGGCATGAGTGCTTAAAGACAATCTTACATGCCACCGAGATAAGCCAAAGAAAGCCGGCATAAATGTTTTCTGGCTAGCAATAACATCTCATTCCGTGAAAGAATACTCATCTAACAAAACACGTTGGAGCCATGTTTTAGTAGAACACAGCTTGGCAAAATGTACATTCCTCTAAGCTATTCAACGCGGAAATTTGGGCTAGTTGGTGGGTGTAGAACTTGTGCATCTTAGCAAGCGCAGTAGAACAAACACAAGAGAAAGAAACACGTAGACAGGAAGGGTGCTAGCGCCCGTCCTGTCTACGTGTTCCTTTCTCTTGTGTTTGTTCTACTGCGCTTGCTAAGATGCACAAGTCCTTTAAGCTACCCTGCCTTCGAGTGCTGTCCTCACACACTCGTATAGTTGTCACTATATATCGCCACCAGAATTGACAGAGTCCGCAAACACCATACGCACGCTTTCTGGTGTAATATTTATAAGAATGAACCGTTCGTAACGCTAAGATAAATTCACTGCCTGGTGTGCCTTCTTGTACGCAGATATTGTGACGTGTGATTATTCCTTTATGTTGACGTGGTTTGTTTGTTTCACCCACAAAGAGCTTTTACCAAAGCTCGGCGTAGGACGTCCCGCAGTCTTAGGGAATTTCTCGATCGTCTTTGGCTCTTGTAAAACATTGCACGAACGACACGAGTAGTCCAGTTCGTGCTCGAGATATCGTGAACACCATCGATAACGCTGGAACTTTTCATCATTCATGTGTGAGATACACCAAATTTGGTATTGAGTGACATGACTGTATGGCGAACATAAATGACAAGGGGTAATATGCAAATCATGACTTCATGAGCGACATGACTTGCATTCCACGCTCATGGCGCGCTCGCGGCCGTTTCGTTAGCTTGATGTACACCAAATTTGGTATTGAGTGACATGACTCTATGACGAACATAAATGACAAGTGGTAATATGGAAATCATGACTTGTCATGTGCGACATGACTTGCATGCCACGCTCATGGCGCGCTCGCGGCCGTTTCGTTAGCTTGAGATACACCAAATTTGGTATTGAGTGACATGACTGTATAACGAACATAAGTGGCAGGTGGTAACAGGAAAATCTTGGCATGCATGTCATCTACAATGCCATTTACATGCCACGCTCATGGTGCGCTTGCGTCCGGTTCGCTAGCTTGACATACACCAAAATTGGTATATCGCGACGTGACTGTATGACGAACACAAATGACAGGTTGTAACATGTAAAACATGACATGCAAATTATGTAAAGCATGATTTGCTCCTTCTTGGCTGCTTCGCATTACATCCATTCCCACAGTGCGTGGGATCTGCCGGCTTTTTCCTCCTGGTTTCTTTTTTTAAATTTTAGCTATCCAGCATGTAGCTTCTACAGTGAAGCACGCTAGTAATTTACATTATGATAAGTAGCGTTTGTGGTATATGAAATAATCTTGAGCGCATGGATAATAGTTCATAGGTATCTCAGGAGTACCGTCTCTTTTCATTGTTTTTAAAGATAACAAATGTTGTCTAACGACCATGTAGTTGTAAATACCTTGCCAAACGCTTTCATTATCTCGCCCCTTCGAAGCGTCAAGTGCACCCTACGCAAGTTATTAAGGGCGCTCTCGTGTTAGGTAGGCGGGACTACATTTGAGTTCGTTGTTCGTAATGAATTAGCCGTCGATGGGAGGCTTAGCGAAACTTTCACACACCTTCGAAGAGTTCTGATGGCTCTGTTGGTGAAGACACTACCGTTTTTGTCTTGTTTGTTCGGTTAGTAAAGTGTGCATCATGCGCTTTGACGTCAGCGTCCTAGTTGTTCGTGAGAACTAGCAGAGCCCAAAGGCGATTCTTACTAAGGATTATTTAATGGGCACAGGGGCAGCGTGCTGCGTTCGTTGACTCTCGACGTTGTAATGGGTAAGTTCGCTTGGCTGTGACTGGTTAAAGAATCCCTTGCGCAACCGGAACTTAATGATGGCAACGCATTCGCGCATGTCTCGCACCTGTTGTAACGCAGATCACGCTTATTATCGCATTAGCCGGGTCGAAAAACAGTTGACTGCAAAATGGTTCCCCAGTGACGGCTAAAAGTTATGTTCTAAAGCTATGCTTTCCATGTAATGACTCTTCATTTTCAGAAGTATCTGAAGAATTCCGTGGCGCATTTATTTTATATTAAAATATGTTGCGCACTCATCTGCATATACGTAGCATTAATGGTGCTCGTAGATGCGGAAGGCAACGGCGTTTGCCGAAAGACGCGAGCGGAACCGTGCATGCACGTTCCGTGTCCTAGGGCACATCGTTTTGGCAAGCAGTTATATACGGGTTGAATTTACTGCCACTTAAAAGTGAAACCCTTGTGATCGCAGAACTCTCGTGGGCTGCTGTACCTACTGGTGCAATTTTTCATAGCCGTCGGTCGTTTATATATTAGTAGAGCACTGCAGAGAAGTGTTGCCTTCCGTGGCTAGAGCCTAACCGCTTGTTTCAATCAGCATTTGTGTAGGTTATTGAGGCAACCTAATTGCAGGAGAGTTTGACAGGTCATGCCGTGAGTCAGATAATGCAGCGAGGAGATTACATAAAAAATGTCTGCTGTAGTTGCCTGCAGGTAAATAAAGTTTATATATGTTTATGAATTTGCGGTGATGGACAGCTACGGCACACCAAAATCGGAAGTTGCTGTGGTCCCATAACTGATTTCACTTTAACAATGTTAACAATGCATTCTCAGTTAAGGCAGCACAGACATCACAGATCAATGCACACATCGCTGGTTCAATCACAGTACAACTCAGACATCTTTAACAACCATGGGAAAACAGTAATCATTTGCGCTCAAGTACAAGCACTCGAGAATATTTGAGAACACTTAAAGTATTACATATTCACCGCCTCGACAAGTCACTCCGTGCAAAATAGCATTCACTAGGGGGCGCCATTCGGCGGTCGGTGATGTTTTCTCTCTGGCGACAGTGTCTTCAAAACTCTTGTTCACTACTTGCGCGGTGTCATCTCTCCGTACTTCTTCCTAGACCGGCTCACTGACGGCACTACATCGTAACACAACACGTATTTTCTGCCCGACCTATCGCAGCGGGCAGGTGGCGCAGGGTTCACGAATCTTCAACACGACTAATCCGCTCACAGCAATGTGGAAGCTTGGAAAGCAGCGAGGAAGTTCTCGGATGCATACTTCTCGTTGCGGCGGTGGCGACCACGGCAGGGGCTTCGCTCGACATGACATCGTGTCCGGATTCTCGATTTTCCAGGATTTGCGCGAGAGCTTGCTGTCTCGACGGCTGTATTCTGTGGAGGAGGTGCGGGGGGGTGCGCTTCGCATACGCGGCCATCACAGGTTTAGCTACAACGCGCCAGTTTGGCTACTTTTTTAGGCCTGTGATGGCATAAACATCGCCTTGGCTACTTGGCTACTTTTCGTTTCCTCCATTTCTACGCAATATATCTGTAGATGTTGCCCCCTCTGTCTTTCGAGCATGTCTAATATCATGTAGTATCGGGACGGCCATGGCGTGTTTCTGGATTGGAAAATTTAGTTTCACACTTGCATGGCACAAAAACGCCTTCGTATACGTGACTGGCACTCGTGGAAAATGGTCGTCAATGGAACGAGGTTGCACACAACCTTTGGTGAATGCGATTGCCAACTAATAGCAACTAAATTGACAATCGAGCGTAGTCTGCACTGAAGAATGTTATTAATAGGTTGTTTGAAGAACTGCTTGTGTCAGTTACGATTAAGTTCGAACTGCGACTCAGAAATATTAGCTGCTCGTACTTCTTCTGCATCCTGTGAGGAATAATTGCGAAAGCAAACATTACAATGTATGTTTTTGAATACCAGCAACCGCGATTTTGGGCCTACTCATGCCGTATTCATATTTCTTGTCGTCAGAAGGCTGTTACTCGGAGCCTTTTTAAGAAAACTCACGCGGGGAGCGTAAAGCACGCCATTCTTGCAGTAGTGCAAGCCACCTCGTCACTTAAGTTATATTGCTGAAGTCAAAACAATTTGCGCCTGAACTCAGCAGTACTCATTTTAATGTATTCATCTGTACATTCTCGCTAAATGACTCGTTCATATAATTGCGGACATAAAATATTGCGATTTCTTTCCGCCTCTCCTGCAACCACCATGGAAATTACGCAAATTTGAGGACAGCACCTTTATTTGAAAGATATCAAATGCTTCGTGCTGATCAAGTTTTTTACATGAAAATATTGTAAATCGTATACAGCCAAAAATTGTATGAGCACAACGAAGGAGCTAGACAACACACTTACCCTATCCGCAAAAGCTTACCCTATTCACAACGAACAGGAACAAATCATCGTAAACTAACTTTTACCTATCAAACAATTTACATATTAAACAAGTTAGAACATAAGCTTAATTTTAATTGCACAGAAAAATCATTCAAGGTACAAGTTAAAGAAGCGATAATGCAGGAAAACATATGGTTTGAATGATCATCAAAAAATACTTGTTGTAAGCAATGGTAGTAGTCCAGCGATGGAATTTTGTACTGCATGTATTGTATTAACCACAAAAATGTTATGTGTCACATGTATCTCATGTTCCTAGTCTAATTTTTTTCTGATTGTTATTTAAGTATGCAAAGTAGAAGATTTGTATAGTAAAAGTCAAATTCAATGTAACATAAAATTTTTCTGTGAGCTATTTTTTTCTCTATTGCTTGTTTTGTTCATGATGGTCTGGATGCCGCGAAAGCTGTCTTTTTTTTTCTATGCTGTACGAACTGTGTACAAGGGTGTTGGGTCCTCTGTCAGGCTATATGCCTTTAGCCCCAACATCCTTTTGTTTCTTGTAGAACAAAACAATAAAACAATTTCTGAAACTGCACTGAACTGAAACTGAAATGATCTGGGTTAGCTAAAAACGGATATTTCTGTTCTTTTCTCGGAAAGCCGAAAATATGGTGTCGGGCTATTATTACGATAGCAATTATATGGACACTCTGGGCTGATTTTTGCCGTCGCCGTGGCCGTCATGTCCATATATATATCTATGTATGTATATATATATATATATATATATATATATATATATATATATATATATATATATATATATATATATATATATATATATAAAGTCACAAAGACAAATGAATTTGTAGAAAAAAATTTCGAAGCACCTGACCGGGGATTCGAACCAGCGGCCCCTCGTACTGTAGACGGCTTCTCTAGACAACACAGCCACGTTCCATGCTTGTGCATTTACCGCTCGCGGTGGGCATATCTCGGAGGAGCTTGACCGTGTTTCCTATCACGCTACGCTTCAACATTTTTTTTTCAACTTGAAACTCTTGAGACGCGCGCGATAAAGTGGCCCCCCTTCTGTACCCACTCATGATGTGGAAGGATAAAAAAATTGACCGCGTATCTGCGTGCTTCGCTGCAAATGTCGTCGAAAGACAATAGTCTTCCGCCGGCCGTACTACACGTGAGACATGGACGCCATCTGGCCGTGGCGTCGGGAAACATGAGTTTGTGCACAACCCAGGGCCACTGCCAGGTGGCAGCACCATATCGTCGGCACAGGGCTTTTTCGTGCATAGCGTCGTATTTTCAGTGCAGCCTAAGAAACACTAGAGTCTTTAGAATTACGTGTCTATGTATCTTCTATTAAAGGAACGCACCACCTAATACTTACATATTGATGTTGCGCCTCAGATATGAGTAATATTTGCTTTTTGATCGACAATGTTCAGAAGAATGAACGCAGCTACCAGTTCAAGATGCCTGGGCGTTCAGCAAGTGCTTAAACTTGGGCCGGGTGGCTTGTTCGTGTGACAGACAGACAGAAAGACAGAACCCTATCGTCTTTAAAATATTACACCATCTCCCGCTAAAGGGAACTATGTGTAGATGTGAAGCAGCGGGCGCTAACGCTTACACTGGCGGCGGCGTGGACGCTGGCGCTCATCGCATCTTTGCGCAGGAACATGTCCAATCGCTCCTAATGGGCAATGAGAGACAGAAGACTCCGACTGGACACAGAGACCCGCAGTCCGCTTTTAGTTAATGCGCACGCTACGAATTTTTATTGTTCAACAACGCACAGGAGAAATCTCCCACCGGCACCACCTTGCAGGTCAAAATCCATTGCCATATAGACGATTTTCCGCAGCGGCGCACGGGCGCGGCCATGTTTGATCACGTGACCATAACTGGCCTTCCCCCAGACAATTGCCCCAGCGAACGCATTGGGCCAGCGAACCGGCCGTGGCCGTAAGTGCCAGTGACGGGTTAGAAGCAAACATGGCAGCACCCATGCAGACGCGACCGCCCGCTTCGATCCGAACTCGCGCTTGCTACTCACCCACTCTCTTCACAGCAATAAATAAATGGTTAAACCAGCTATCGCTACGTGTCATCTCACGCTGGGGACAAAGCATCAGGTATGCTCTGTCTTTATTATTGAGGAGGAGGAGGAAGGGAAACAAGCGGAAGGACAGGGAGGTTAGCCAGTTCTTGGACCGGCTGGCTACCCTGTGCTGGGGAAGGGGGTAAGGGGAGTAAAAGATGAGAGAAAAGAGATGTTACAAGAAAAAAAAGAAAAAAAGACAGGAAGAGAATGAAAAATAAAGGAAGAAAGAGTCTTAAAGTCTGTCGCTCAGACCAGTTGCACGCAAAAAACGTAACAATGCTTTCAAAGCTTTCTGGCCTGAGGATGGACTTGGCCAGTGACCCAGAATTCTTTCTTCCGACAAAGGGCGATCATCCAGTCTATCTAGTGCTTCGGTAAGTTCTTGTCTTGGCGCATTGAAACGGGTGCACTCACACAGAAGATGGGCGATCGTTTCTTCACAGCTGCAGTTATTGCACGTAGAGGTGCTGGCCATACCAATAAGAAAGGAGTATGCATTTGTGAAGGCCACGCCAAGCCACAGGCGGCACAGAAGAGTCTCTTCAGCTCGAGATATTCCTGACGGAAGACGAAGCTTGAGATCAGGATCCAAGTGATGTAGCCGAGCATTTGTGAACTCCGTAGAGATTAGCTGTGTTTGTTTAGCCATGCTTGCTAAGCCTTGTCACCGAGAATTTGAGAATGAATCTCGGAAACACCACGAAATACCGACGAATACATTTCTCTCGAAGCTTCACGATGCAAATATAAAGCAAATAAATGCGTAGGTCAGGCCCGTAGCCAGGGGGGGGGGGGGGGGCTAGGGGCCCGGCCCCCCCCCCCAAATTCGGATTGAGGGGGTGTTTTACCGAGAAAAAATAATAAAAATGGGGGGTTTTCAAGGTTTTCAACAGGTGCCCAGCCCCCCCCCCCCCCCCCCGAAAAAAATTTCTGGCTGCGGGCCTGGCGTAGGTTACGAACTTACGGGCCGCACAGCGCAGGACGACGACGCGTGATAAGTTCGAGGCAGAAGGAAACTGCATCGACAGGAGCCGCCATGTTGACTTTTCCGGCGCTGCCGTCTGCTCGCGTGCGCGCAGACGATCGGGTACGCTGAGCAGACGAAGCGACGCAGATGGGGACATACTGAGCAGCGCTGGCAAAGGCCACGGCAGGGAGCCGGCCACGGTGCAGTGGTGGCGCCATCTAGTTTTAGTTAAATAAACCAGCTGCGGAAAATCGTCTATATACGGAGTGGCCAGTGAACCATTGTGCAGCGCGAGCAGTCGGTTTTTTCAACCAAGAAACTCGCTAGCAGACGCTGCCTGCGTCGGCGTCGCGAGGCGAGAGAGGGGGAGCGTAGGAGAGGAGAGAGAGGAGGGGAAGCGCATGCGCAGTGGGAGTGTGGACGCCGCGGGCAGGGATGCCTAAAGGAGAGAGGGGAGAGCGTAGGAGAGGAGAGAGAGAGAGGCCACGCCGCACACCGGATTAAGCTTCGCCATAAGATGCTTCACATCTAAAAAAGAACACCGCGCACACTTTGCGTCAGACACCACTGCGTGGCAGGAGACGCAGAGAGGTAACTCCACGTGCCACAGTTTAAAAGTAACAGAAATATCAACTGGCGTCGGCTTCTGCATTGCGGATACTTGCAGCGCATTCTTCAAACACAAAGACGCCACAACTGTGATAGCTAGTAGTTCACGCTTGTCCTGTGTATACCTATGCGTACTTTTCGAGGGTCCTTCTTTGCGCTGCAGCGGCGCGCTGCAAGTATCGAGCTGCTTGTCGTTCTTCTTGTGGCATTCTAATTTCTTGCTATCGCATTCATCGTTTCCCGTTAATGGCGAAACTGACTTTTTCGTACTTGAAATATGTTCGAGAGAAAAAAGATTAAGTGTCGACTTGAGACGAGAGCTCAGAAAAGGCTGTCCAGGATGCCTTGAGCTCATGGGCCGTCCTGGGTCTACACAACTAGCCATTAGCTGATCCTTGAGGATAAATACGGTTATAGCGTGCTGCCTATTACAGTATGTAAATAACGCATTAATGTTCGGTTTCAAATGGTGACAACTCCCACTCCCAGTTCTTTGTGCTCAATTATGCAAGAGCAGCATACAGCAGTCCGTACAGATTCCAACGGAGACCATACACCTGTAGTGTGAATGGAGCCAAATACCCAAGGGTGCGTCCAGCTGATGTCATTCCTGAAAAGCCTACGTGCTCGATCTGGTTACAGTTCACAGTTCGGCTGCCAATAAAAATGGTTTTATTTCTAACTGATGCAGTAAAAAGTGCTGAACAAACTAAACTAACTTCTCATTTAATATTTTAAGTAAACAATAGAAAGAATTAAAACATGCTTAGATTGATGCCGTTTAAATGGCTTCCACGAATTTCTCAAAAGGCAAGCGACAAGTACAACAAAAAAGGGAGCACTGATAACCCAAGCAGTGATTGAGTGAATGAACGAATAAAATAATCACGCAAAATCTTAATGGGGTTCCGTTCAGGTGACGTGTAAGCGTCGAGTTTCATTGTAAGTTGCCTACACACCATTGATTGTAGCTTCCCCTAAAAATTGAAGAACACTTTGTACATTCCAAAGTGTGTACGGCGAAAGCGTGTGGCCATTCGACTGACTATACCATGTCTTTTTGCTTTTACACACTCAGTGGGATAACACACAAACCGAATGTGTGCGTGTTTTCTTGTTTAATTTTTTACCGTGAATCGCACCGAGACGCGAGACTAATCTTCCTCCGTTCGCATGCGTTCGTATTTTCTCGCGCTTTGCGCATCGTACAAACGCCATCCGCGTTCCAGCTCTTAAATTGACGGACCCTTTGGTAAATTCCAAGGTGTGTTCCGCGAACGCCTGTGTCCATTGAGACGGCGTCGGTCAGAATGATTCCAAACGCTGGGCACAGCGACGCTACGCAAGCAAATAGCGAGCGCTCTAGACTCCGCCGCGACCGGCGTCCGTTTGCGCACCCCGGCGGCCACCATGGCTCCGTGCCAGGGCTTGGACGGCCGGACGGCACGGACAGACGGGCGGACGGACGGACACGGACGGATGGAGATGAAAGCATGACATGAAATTCATGTCATGATTTTAATGTTTCCATCTTTCATTCATGTTCGTCATGCAGTCACCTAACGTGATACCGACTTTGGTTAATATCAAGCTAGCCAACCGGCCGCAAGCCCCAGTATACGCGCCGCATGAAAATCATGCAGTACATGAAATGCATGACATGATTTTTATGTTTTCACCCTTCATTCATGTTCATCGCACAGCCACCTGACGCAATACCAACTTTGGTACATACCGAGCTAGCGAAACGGCGGCAAACACACCATGAGCGCGGCAGGGTAAATCATGCTGTACATGAAACGCATATCATGATTTTCACGTTACCACCTGTCAGTGATGTTCTTCATACAATAACCTGACGCAACTCCAATTTTGGTGAGTAAGCGGCCGAAAAGCACCATGACAGTGGCGTGTAAATCATGCGTTTCACCACATGCATGGTATGATTTTCATGTTATAACCTGCCATTTATATTTGTCGTACACTGATGTTATGCCATACTAATTTTTGTACACATCATAATAACGAAACCGCCAGGAAAGCACAAAGTCCTTGGCGGATAGATAGATAGATAGATAGATAGATAGATAGATAGATAGATAGATAGATAGATAGATAGATAGATAGATAGATAGATAGATAGATAGATAGATAGATAGATAGACAGACAGACAGACAGACAGACAGACAGACAGACAGACAGATAGACAGACAGACAGACAGATAGATAAATAGATAGATAGATAGATAGATAGATAGATAGATAGATAGATAGATAGATAGATAGATAGATAGATAGATAGATAGATAGATAGATAGATAGATAGATAGATAGATAGATAGATAGATAGATAGATAGATAGATAGATAGATTAAAAAGCGCAGATGTTCGCTAAAAGATGGTTCACGTAAAATATGCTAAACGTGCAACTCCTTTTACGTCGTAAGCAGCACAGAATTGAGCGGGGCTGGATAATAATATGCATACTCTATCTCTGAGGACTGGCACATATGACAGCATCAGAATGCGCGACAACGTACAGCAAAGTGATCGATTCCGGCTTCATGGTTCTTCCGCAAGTCTGTGCGCCATAACGGTTTTTTAAGCCCGCTTTAAAAAATATAAGTCCTGGTCATAACGCGAGAGGAATGCCGGAATCTGTCACTATATTTCATGGTCTTTTCATTTCTACTGAGATCTAATCACGCGTTCTGGCCAGTTGTCGGTCCCTTTAACAAATGCTGACAGCCGAGCACCTAAATGCAGTGTAGTTCGCTTTTCTTTATCTTGTTAGTACGCCTGCCTGCGTGCGCTCGTAGGCAAGCGAAAACTGCCGCTATTTCTTCATTATTCAGTTAAAGAACAACGGTATGCTTCATTCGGGGCTGCAAAAGCACACGCAATGTGTAAAACATGTGTTACTGTGCGTAAAATCAACACTGCTCCGCCGCAGCTTCAGCCGCACTGGAAAAATATGGCGGCGGGCTGGATGGTCGCGGTATGTTTCCCGTTCCAGTGACCTTAGGTGTACCGACTGCTCTTTTTTTTCTTTTTTTCTTTTCTTCTTTTCAAATCGTGAGTGGGCTGAGAAAGGGACCACTTTTTCGTGCTCGTCTCGAAGGGCAGTCTTGAAAATGAAAGAAAATGTGGGAGCGTTGCGTGATAGAGAACACGCTCCAGCTGCTCCGAGATCTTGGTCCCGCCAGCGGTAACTGGTGCGTACAAATAACTCGCCGTTAACATTCCAAACAGCGAATGAAGCCTGGCATAGTTGTCTAGCGCTGCAGAACGAAGGGTAGGAGTTTCGGATACCCGGTTGGATACTTCAGAATTTCAAGTCTGATTTATTTTTCTTTGCGTCTTTTCTTATATCTACTACATACACGTGTACGGGACATTAAGGCGACGGCAAGAATCCGCCGAGAAAAGTCCATATAGTGATCGCTAAAAAAAACCATTTATTGCTAACAATTACAGTCGCAAGTGGTTGTACCTCCTATTCCGGAAGACCACTGGCTCTTGACGGCGTTTCCTGTAATGTAGGATTATGTTTGGCGAATCTTTTCGTATTGCCCTGGCGCTCCGAGATTAAACGGAATATGGTGGACGCCTGTCGACACAATTTAAACTGCAGACTGGACGCCGAAGGATCTATGATGGACAAGACATGATTTTGAAAGAATAATGACTGTAGTCGTCGCCACGCAACCTGTGTTGCCTTATCTAATTTAAAATAAGGGGGGGGGGGGGGGCAGTAGAGCGCGTCTAATCAGCCTAATGAGTTGCACGAATCAATATAAGAAAGCAGGCACCGACTCTCGTCTTGGTCAGCGGGAAGTGGTGCTGTAGAGGGAGCGGCGAAGGCCCAGTGGGAAGCTTCGCGGGTGGAGGCGTGAGCAAGTTCATGCCTTCGAACTCCTGCTTGTCCTGGTACCCACAGCAGCTGTATCCACCGACCCTCTTGACGCGTGGTCTCAGACTGTTGCTGTATTAAATGCTCTAAGCGACTGACTTTACCTCTACCGAAATGATAATACACCGCCTGGGAATCCGAGAGGATAAATGTGGCTTTTAGATGATGCATGAATAAGACGAGATGCAGTCCACGACCAGTGCCCTCTTTACCACGGCTGCCGTGGCCCGGTTCCGCAGGCGTCCGTCGGCATCTACAAAGAAGGCGCCTTCACAATCCGAATATTTGTTGTAAATTTTGACTCTGGCAAATGGCCTGTTTTCTTGGTGAAGTGGGTGCATATTACGTGGCAAAGAGCAAATACTGATCTCGATTGGTCATTCTGGTGGTGGTCGTTCGCTGATGACCTGCATTGGCGGAGTGATGCCGATGGTGTCTCGCGTGACGCAGTCTGCTTTGGTACGTGCGAGTTGAATCACTTGGTTCGTGTGATGAGCTTCGAAGAGCTCTGACGCTGTATTATACATGCCCACTGCAGTTAGTCTAGCAGTCATGACCAATGGTGGTAGATTGAGGGTTTTGCGATGATTGACGGCTTCCCAATATGAAAGTCGTAGTAGGCTGTCTATTTTGAGTTTATCGTTTGGCAGGATGAGCAGGTAGGGAAGAGTTCAGTGACTCGACTGATCACTAAAGCCTGCTTAAGGTCTGTCGTGTCACGAATCTGGCTAGACTGTGACTAGAACTTCGACAGAAATGTGCGCGTGTGAACGCTCTCTTGCAAAGTGAACTCATTTTGGGAAGTTTAGATTACAAAGTAATTTTCCTAATTTGTCTAAGTTTGCTCCGCGTTTTTTTTTCATTACTTGTCCCTATTTGTTAAAGGCTAAATCCTACTTTTTTAACTGCATAGCTTGTAGAAAGGGAGAAGACAAGGTGATGTCAAACTCAGCCTCTTCACAGCAAGCCATTTCGAACAGGAAAGAAGAGAGCAGAACATAAAATCTTACTGATTCCCCGTCTTGGTGACGTGCCCAGCCTCACCACCTTTCGTGTTCAACACATTGTGAAGAACTCTCTCCTGAATTGTGCACCTTGTGCGAATTTTTGAGTGCTTCCTTAGCAGTGCTTGTTCGCTCATTTTCTCTATGTGATTGCGTAATAGGATGTCCAGAACGATTTCATCCCTCGTGTCACCTCCTTTACGTTACAAGGGTTACGCGGAGGAGGCATCGTATATAATAAATTTCTGGTAAATATTTACCTTGCCGAGCAACTGCTCCAGCTTTGTTAACGCTGTTGGCCTCGATAACCTTGTCAAGCCTTCCACTTCTAGCGGAAGCGGCAGAATATGACAAGAGTAAATTTCTGACCACAGAAACTTGAAGCTAAAAACTCCGAACTCACAATTGAAAGATTCGATTATATGAGTAAGCCCATGCAGCAGTTGAAACAAATGTCGCAGATGGTGCATGTGCTCTTCGAGGTCAAAATCCAGTGCCTATATATACGGGGTGATCAGTGGACGGTTGTGCAGCGCGAGCAGTCGGTTTTTTTTTTTCAATCAAGAAACGCGCTAGCAGACGCTGCCTGCGTCGGCGTCGCGAGGCGAGAGAGGGGGGGAGGGGGGGGACCGTAGGAGCGGGTCCTGTCGGCGAGCGCGCGCTGCAGCAGCTTTCCGAGCCCTCGGCTATAACAGTGCCATCTATCATCTTTAATCATCCACGTATACGAAAAACCACTAACACCATCTAGTGGTATTATTGTCAAGGACATATACACGCAACGTCATCTAGTAATATTATTTCCAAGGACATATACACGCCACGCCATCTATTGAGCAATTCATAAACTAGAGGTGGCTACATACATACTACAACTACTACAGAGGAGGGAACGATCCACACCCTGAGGAGCTTCGCCCCTAAAAGGTATAACAGCTGTATCTTACCGGTACTTACGGAACAAATGCCTGAAGGCCCTGCAGTGAGGTATGAAAAAGAAAATGATTTGTGTAACCTCGCGTTTTATGCAAACTATAATGTAGGCACCATTTCAAACGTTTTCGTCTTATTTAGTCGTTTGCCTAAAAGATGAAATAAAAACGCAATTTTGTCTATGCCGTATTTTTACTCTACAAGTTAAAGGTCATGCTACGTGGATAGACAACCTAACCCGTAAGTGTAACCAGATCAAGCACAGAGGTATTTCATGATCAGTCAAGCCAAGTGTTGCATCTAAGGATTGGATCCGTGAGAACACACTGTTAGCCACTAAAGCATGCCGCTGACCTAGGGCGTAAATGAGGACATTTATATTCGCTCCCATGGTTGACTACATTGTACTCTGAATCGTCGAACATTTCTTCGAAATACAGCTACCTACCCCGCTCCCACTGGAACATATGACCACGGACGCTCGCAAAAGTAATAATGCCGCGCACGTAAAGTCGCGCAAGGCTCGGTCATTGCAGAGCTGGCGGACTACACGCAGAAGACGTAGAAGATAACGAAGAGAGTGTGTTGCGGTTTATAACAACGTCTCCCCAGTTTTGCTTATCCCCTTCAGCTGGGGTGGCTACATTTTTGTACGCAACTTGTTTATGCTAGTTTCGTCGACTTGTGGCCAAATGGGAACATTTATTGATGATTAGAAAAATTGAACCTTCTGCATAGTCAATATGTCTTCGCTTAGCCTCAGCGTCCTGCGTAGGACCGTAGCTGATCACTAGAGGCCGGATTTATAGGCACTAAAAAATTGGGTTTTAGGCGCCAAAAATAGGCAGGCAAAACACAGTTTTAGGCCTCCAAAATCGTAAATATAGGCAGAATAAATTTTTACAACAATTCAAATTTTCGACGAAAGACGTGCGTGACCTGTGTTTATGACAGGAAAGAAAAAAAGTTATAGTTTATGATGGCACAAAGGCGCCAGTGGTTTAGCATAGCCATTATATTGTCCTTTTTCCCGCACAGTTTGCAGAACACGGTCTGTCCTTTTATTGTCCAGCATGGTGAGTTAAGTCTCCACAGTCGAATAAACACGCTCCTGGGTCTCTTTCTTTCGGCATGGCTGAGAAGGGCCGCACAGCAGCAAATAGCCAGACCGCTAAAAGGCCAGAAGGGTCTTTTAGCCTCGTATTAACCGGGTGTAATCGCACAAGGTCAACTTCTCCTCTCTCTGTGAACACCTTAAAGAGCCCCTTGCCAGGTTCGAGCATTTCGAACAGGCAAGAGAAATGCATGCACTGGGCGCTCACGATCTCGACTGCCAAGATTTGCAGCGCTACGCGCCCCGGAAAGAGGTTAAATGTCAGACTGAACGCCGCTTGCCCTTAATCTCACGGGCGCACTCCCCAACATGGTGGAGGTGACGTACAATAAGGAATGGTCCTGCGTACGTCACAGTAGTACGTGACACTGCGAGAATTATTCGCGGCGACATTTACAATTTGTGCAATCTGTTGCTTGAATAGAGTAATGAAAGTTGATAGAAATAATAAAACGTAGAAGCGAAATCTGTGCGCGTTTTTATTTATTTATTTTTTTACTTCGAATCGAGCGAGATGCGAGACTAAGCTGACTCCATGTCGTTTGCTTTCGTGTTCTCGCCGTTCTCGCGTCATGCCGGCGCCAGCATCGTCCCTTAGAGAAGTTTCAGCGGTGCGACGCTCTGTGTGGTGGTAAGGATACATGATCCATGCCAGCCTCTCCAAACGTGAGCGCATAGAGGGATCCATCGCACAGAAACAGGCAGTCCACTCGAGAGATCGCCGAAACGACACAGCACCGCTTGCGTGCACGACCTGACTTGGGCATGTCATGCGAATGTAACCTTGTGTGCGCATGACGTGTTGATGCATCTGCGTCATGCGATCTTCCGGCTCCGAGTTGCTCCGATACCGAAGAGGGCAGGGAAGGAATTTGGCTCGCGAAGTCTACACGGGGCGAGTGGCAAAAGTTTCAAGCTCACCTCCTCGCATCATGCTTTTGCGGCTCATAATGAACCAATTAAAAAAAATCTTGTACAAAGCTTTTGATTGGGAATGCAACAACTTCCAGTGTCCAACTAAGATTTCTCATGAGACCTAGTGAAGCGCCCTTTAAGAAGTAAATTGCAAACAAAACAAAAACCACGTGGACATCTGATTTTTTTTTTACCAACTCCACGGTTTCGTGTTCGCTCTCTATCTCCCTGCGGGTGCACAGAGGCACCTCCTGTTCTTTGCGCACCCCCCCGCCTCACACACACATACATACGCCCAAGTCTTCTAGTAGGTTATTCAATTCTTCAAGAGGACTGGACACCGGTTGGAACACCGGCTGTAACACCGGCTGTAAAAGCCGTCCGCCACGTCCTCGGCCATGGACGCCACTCTCCTCTTCTTCCCCTCTCCTCTTCCCACCTTTATGTTCCTCTCTCCATTCCACTGTATACGCTGGGACGTGCTCCAATTTAGGGTTGCAGAAATAGCGTCTTTTCCTCTTCCCCTCCTCCCCCTCCTCCAACCGCTCGCGCCATGTCAGTGCGGTGGCGTAAGGTGACGGGCGCGTCCCATTTCACTGCTGTTAGTGGTTGCTTTCTGGAAGTTTGTTCAACTAGAGAACTAGGTTCCACCGCATAGAGTTTCGAAAGGTCAATTCTGCCCGGTAACATGGATAAAGGTCTCCAACTGCACTCAAAAGCCAAATTTGAGGTTAAATAGTGTTCATATAGGCACCGATTTTGAAAATAGGCATTTATAGACCTTTATAGGCATTTAGGCACAAACGTCAAAAATAGGCATTTATAGGCACTATAAAAACACTATAAAAGCCCTCCTCAACCTCTAATTCATGCTCATATATCAAAGTGGCGAGATAGGAATGCAAGGAAAAAAAATAAGCATTTGCCTAAAATCCGGTCTCTACTGATCACTTTGGTAAAGGCACTGCGATGTTCGACGGGTGGTTCGACGTGCCGTGTTCCAGACCCAACGTGAAAAAATAATTTTCTTTTTTCGAAATGAACGAAACCAATATCTAATTGCGCAGACATGTAGATCCTATGATTTCCTTCTTTTTGCGTCAAAATGAAACATGACTGACTGCGGAATTATGAAGTATTTATTTACATCTTAATTACCAATACTTACTGACACTCGCATGTAACAACACATTAATCCACTTTGTTTCTTCGAATGTAATAGTGAATGCCTTAGAATTATGGTATGTGAATTTCACAGATACATCGACAGCGCATCATAGTTTGCGCCTGAAAGGGTTATGTTGCGTTGTATCTCTTGCTGTCGACTTCTTTCTATAGGTATCGCCATCTTTTTTTATGTTTCTTCCCTTTTTATTTATTTCTCTATTTCTGTTACTTCCCATTTATTATGACGTTATCGTGACCTGGACGAAAGTAGCAGTCGGTGTGTTCAAGATGAAACTCTTTATTCAGTCTAACTTGTGGCCGGGGAATGGAAACTCAAACTACAGCAAGCAAGGCACGTTGTACACTGAAATCACCTAACAGAGCGTCGGCTATCGATAAACTGATTATGGCTGGGTCGGGCCGTCTTATATACGTCACGCATCGAACTTTCAAGCCTTATCACTGGTCAAGGCGCAAGCTCGGGAATAAGGTCGAGTTTTCGCGTCTTGCGCGCATGTCAACATTATATATATATATATATATATATATATATATATATATATATATATATATATATATATATATATATATATATATATATATATATATATATATATATATGAGAGAGGGATGCGTATTTGTTGCTACAGCATTTCAAATGTTGTCTTAGGTGCATGACGGCGCTGTTACAGCACAAAGTCTGTTAAAATCTTTGATCTAATGAAATGCATAGTTTCTGTTTTCCTTTACACTTCTCATCATTCCCAGCACCTCTCCGGGGAAACGTGCCCGCTTGCCATTGCGGAGGAAACAATTAAACGTCTTTTACATAGGGCTGCCCAAGTGAACTAACGAAAGTCTATGCATTTCTGGAAACGCAGTACATCCTTTGGGACCCATTCGCAAAAGTGAACTTTTTTTAAGTGGCATTCTAGTACTACCGAAACTTTACATTTCGCGCTTAATTCTACTGACATGACGTTGCTGCATCACACGTTTCCTGAGAAGCAGGCCCTTATAATTTTCCTCTCCAAATGTTAACCTTGAACAATAGCTCCACCAGGATCGATCACGCGCCGCAATCATCTTGTATTTTTTCATGATTACTGGAAATAAATCTTACGACGACTTTGGAATATGAAAGCTTCACGTGGGAAAAGTTCGTATATTTACATTATAATCACTAGGTCATTTAAGTTGAGTCATGTGAAGAAGCCATTTAGAAAACAAAATTTATTACTGAAGATATAAAATATAATAGAAAATATTGCACAATATTTAAACCTGGCTATATTTTGCTGTGCATTTGCATGCTCCTGTATTTCCGCTCGTGGTTGGAGGTCCATCAACGTAATTGATCGCGCACAATTCACTACAAACCTCGCAATTATTTTAGTTTCGAGAAGCTAATTGATCAAAATCTGATGAAACCGGTGATCGAATCAATTTTTCATGCTTTGTGCACATGTTTTTTACCCGCTATGCTTCGCACTGTTAGAATAAGCTCGCCCGCGAAATATTCCAGCTTACTATCGAAGAACACAATAACGAAGATCAGCGTTACGTCTAGCAGACTTACATACATATTTACCTTCTGGTAGTGCACATTCTAACGCAATACTACGTAAGTTTGTCTACCCGCCAGACAGTTTTATTTACCTTTCCACCTGACGCTCCACTAAAAATATACTGCTACGGTTTCTTATTAGAAAGTGACACTAATAGCATTTATTTGCATGAAAACTAAGCAAGCAGGTCACACTGATTGCGAACCTCATTAATGCGGGGTGCATGTATTGCTGAGATCAACTGCCGGTGAGTGAAATTATGACCTGCTTCTCCGACCGCAAACGAGTGACTAGAACCAGAAGTGAAATGTAAAATTTCCATTGGGATATAAACTATTTTACCTAAGACATATGGGCGCCGCCATCTTCGGCTGTTAAGTCGTTGTTTTCTTGTTTTTGTACATTGTGATGTTAATTAATGCTATGAAACAGAGCCTCCTTGACTTAAGTGCTTGTTAAGGAACACAAGCTCTAGAAATTTTCGTAGTCCTCCACTACGAAGTACCTGATAACCGTACCATGGTTCTGGGCGCGCCAAACTGCACAAATTATTATTAGTAGTAGTATTGCATAACGCCGGCCTAACTGAGCTCGAAATAACAGCGCGGTAGAAATGGAACTATTCTAGCCAGATCATAAATATGTGGCGCTTCTAAAAAAGCCATGTCCGTTCTCACTGAAACTGAAAAAAAAAAACAGCATATCCACGGAGTGAATGATGATGAGTGGGCGAAGCTGCGGAGGTTCATCGGTAAACCGTGAATCTTCCGTGAATTCTGCCCGGTACATCATCACCGACGTGAGATCGGGCGCGTTTATACTAAATGGTCGATGAGAGTTATGGTGACTGAAGCAATCATGGTTACACCGTGAAATCTTCAGTGGTTTACGCCCTGCAGTAATCAAAGCGATAGTGTGTGTGAAATTTTATTCAAACTTCAACGACCGGTCGTCTTTCATAGTCCGCCAAGCAGCACGATCCGGCAAGCGCACTCGTACGGCGGTCCGCGCAATCGAAGAGCAGCTGCACAGCCAACGCCATCTAGCGCACCTTCACCCAACCGCCATATTGTACGCATGTCTATAGGACAGCGCCCTCTCGGAAATGAGACGAGAACTGAAGATGACGACACCATATCCACGGAGTGAATGCGGTAAACCGGTAATCTTCCGCGAATTCTGCGCAGTACATCATCAACGACGTGAGATCGGGCGCATTTATACTAAAGGGTCGATGAGAGTCATGGCGACTCGCAGCTCACTTTAATTTTACATGTACGTTATGAATTTTTTTATTGTTTAATGACGCACAGGAGACATCTCACACCGGCACTACCTTGGAGGTCGAAATCCAGTACCTACTGGCTACTCAGAGTGCATGGACAATCGAGGATCGCCGAGGTAATGCCGTAAGAGGCTTCGCCCCTAAATATATTCATCATATACAAGTACTAAACGAGAGGTGGCTACATACAACGGGGACACACGACGCACGGCTTAAGGAGCTTCGCCCCTAAAAACAGGTTTTTGCTACGGACAATATGGTCGGGCCAGCTCCAACATTTTTTCGGCAGTGCGCTCATGTCACCAAGATACCTCAAATCTATATTGCGGCTCAAGTTTATGTAGCCTAGTATCGTCAGTATTCCAGAGTAAAATTTGTATTTAGGTTTTAGAGATTGTAACATTTCATTTGAGCTTGACTTACCTCGTAAAAGAAGTCTAAATCGCAGCAAACGAACGATACAGCAATATTTTGCGACAACATTAACACATGCTGTGCTTCCGTCGGTGCTGCCTTTTGTTGCATTGGTGTAACGACGATAACTAGACTTGTGGAGCGAGTGGTCCTATACCAGGGAAAATGCGTACCATTCTGGACTGCCGGCAGCGTCTTGTCGTTCTTGGCATCTTGAAGGCCTTCAGAAAAATGCTTGGTTGTTTGTTTGTTTGTTCGTTTGTTTGTTTGTCTGTTTGTTTGTTCGTTCGTTTATTTATTTGTTTGTGTGTAGCTCGTAAACTGTTTTAGCTCTTCGTCTTCTTCTTAGCTCATTTGATTTCACGCCATTTCGGATAACTTCTCCTTCAAGGAATAAAGTGGTGCCCAATATCTTCATTTCAGTTGTCTTCTATTTCAAATATATACCGTCTCAGAGTGAAAGAAGGCCATGATATGCAGCGCAAAGGTTGTCGCATGAACGCAATGTAGGAAAGCTTGTAGGACCCAAATGAAACAGATTAGACCCGGTCACGTTGGTTGTTTTGGTCGTGTTTGTTGAAGTAGCACTGATTTAATGGATCTGACTCAGTTTGATCCAAGCAGATAAGGAATTTGGATTATTTTTTTTAATTCAAAACTGCCTTTTTGAATTCACGTTACGATGAGGAATTGTCGCATTTTGATTACAATGGCTCAAAAGAGAAATATACTTAGGCACAATTTACGCTCCCAGGAAATTCAGCCCTTTCTTTATTTGGTTCTTTAAGAAAAAAAAACGCCACATATATAGCACAAGACAGTCATCATGCTTTGGCCGAAAGAGGGCTGTTCGAAGCACTGTCACCGTTAGAAGGAAGTAATTTTGGCAAAGCAGGCTTGCTAGTACATTATAGCCTCCTCAGCAGCGTCGTTGGTGTGGATTCGCTTCTCGTACAGGGAAAAAAAATTGGGTGTGTTCCAAAGATTGACCTAAAAAATGTCAGCCCACTGGCAACACTGAATACATCAGAGGAACTTTGAGGTCAGAGTGGTCAGTTAAGGAGTGAATCAAGGGTGCTCTCCCCCCCCACCCTTACTTGTGGGATGCACCCCCTCGCTGATCGGCGTACCCTAGCAGCCCAAATTAGTAGATTCATTTTGTTCTAAGAATATAGTGCATTGCCGGGACAAAACACTCGGCCGGCGGAAACTTTGCTAGCAGCCCACGCCTTCAGACAGAATAGGCTTGCGTTTGTTCAATAGTATTCGCATTATTCTCTCGCTTACTGTGTATAATAGCTCTTTGTTCAGGCAAGCTACAAAGACGGGACTGCTCTCAAGTGTTTTGTGCGTGTGCGCGAGGCACCCCATGCGCTCATCATAAGTTGCAACATCGCCGTGAAAAAGAAAACTCGATATTTCACAATCGGCGTCCAGATTTTAGTCATTCTGAAAATCAGTATCCATATGTTTTCCGAGACCTGACGTCAAATACCCTTCTGAAATGACCCGTGCAGGAATAGATTTCTTTATTCTTACAGGAGGCAACGTTTGGGGACATTTTAATTCAAACTCTCTACCTCTCTCTCTCTCTCTCCCCCCCCCCCCCCCCCCGAATTCACCATCTTCACTTTCCTCCCAGCGCTTCTGGGAGTAAATTTCGTTACTGCGGCCCGCTAGCTGAGGTTTTTTCGAACCCCCCCATTCTGTATATCTTAATCCAGAGCGCCCTGCGTGTCAACAATAGTTACTCCTTCGCGGTGAACACGGCTAAAATGGCAATAGAAGGCACTACCCCTTCTTTTGCAGGCTATTTCTTACGGCATCGTGCGCTGCACAGCCAGATACAGGACCGCCAGGGATCAGCAATGTTCGCACCGAAGTGTCTTTTCGACTGCGAAAAGCAATTTTAGAAAAAATCCAGGATGATTTCCGCCGCAGCTAGCTCTTTTGGTCGGTGATACATTACAATACGAAAAAATTTCGGGGGGGGGGGGGGGGGTGGGGGGGGGGGCTGAAGCCCCATAAGCCCCCCCGCCCTGGCTACGCCCCTGAAAACTACCTACTACAATCGTGAAGCTTCTCGAACACTGAGTCGATGTTTGCGCTGAGCATTGCTGACAGTCTTTGTGGGCGTAAACAGAGTACAGCAAAAGCGAAATAAGAAACGCGTATGGCAATGCCCCCCTCTGAAAAAGTATCGTCCCGATCCTTAAAACAGAACATGGAAGAAAAATGCACGCAACAATAAATCAAGTAAAAAAAAATTCCCCATCTCCCGCTAAAGGGAACCATGTGTGGATGCGAAGCAACGGGGAGATGGTTAGCTTGAGCGGGTGAAACGTCGCCGCTCTCGTTTCGCGGCCCGGGCGCTCATCGCGGCGCTGCACAGGAGAGAGAATGAGGCGCGCGCGCTCCGTCATTTTCATACCGCGGAACTACCGTGGCGCCCCAGCGGAGTATGCAGCTGTCGCACCACCTGTCGTGCACGCCGCTCCATAGAGGATTCCTAGAGGAGAGAACGGGGGGGGGGGGGGGACCGTAGGAGAGGTGAGGAGTCGCGCAAGCGCTGTGGGACGCGGGAGCCGCTCCGCTAGAGGAGAGAGAAGGGGTGAAGGTAGGAGAAAAGAGAGAGGAGGAGAGGACGCGCATGCGCTGTTTCGGGGGGGGGGGGGGGTTTGGGACGCGGGCGCCGCTCTGTAGAGTAGATGATTCCTAGAGGAGAGATAGGGGGGTGAGCGTAGGAGAGGAGAGAGAGGGGGGAGGGGACGCGCATGCGCTCTAGGGGGGGGGGGTTGTAGGACGCGGGCGCCACTCCGTAGAGTAGAGGATTCCTAGAGGACAGAAAGGGGGTGCGCGTTAGAGAGGAGAGAGAGGTAGAGGGGACGTGCATGCACTGGGGGGGAGGGTGTAGGACGCGGGCGCCGCTCCGTAGAGTAGAGGATTCCTATAGGAGAGAAAGGGAGTGAGCGCAGGAGAGGAGGGACAGAGAGGGGGGGGAGGGAACGCGCATGCGCTGTGGGGTTGTGGGACGCGGAAGGAGGGATGGACTAAGCCCCCCGCAAGCACATGCAAGCAAGATCAAGGAATGGAGTCAACCTGGGCGACAGACACCACCTGCCTAGCCACTGCTAAGCAGCCCCTCTATGCTCTCGGCCATGACTCTGGTGACTGTATTGGTGGTTGGCGGCCTTATTGTACTACAGTGTTCTGGTTCGCATAGTGGTTGCTTCCCTACTTCATGAAAGTGGCCGGACGCGGGACGGACGCCGCAGGCGGGACGGACATAGCCCCGAGCATAAGATGCTTCGCATCTAAAACTTGCGTCCGAAGGTTTCTTAACACTCGTAGAACAGTTTAAGGCGCACCACAAGCACGACTCGGAACGTGCCCGGCGTTGCTGAGAGTTCGAGATGTCGTCCGGGACAACCATGTAGTCAAATGCGCCGAGACGTCAAAGTAAACTATGCGGCCCGAAATATCGTCACAGAATCTTTTCACTGACTCCACGTCGTCGTGTCGGTGTCGAGACCAGACAAGGTCACCGGGCTGGTAGGCTGCATGGCGTCGTCGAAGGTTGTAGCGATGGCCCTTGGTGTTTTGTTGGTACTGGATGCGCAGACGGGCCAGTTGTCGCGCTTCTTCGACGTGCTGGAGGTACGCGAAACGTAGTGTTTTCCTTATCGGGGGCGTTGGGTAACATGGCGTCGAGCGTCGATGCCGGGCTTATTCTGTAGGCCAACTTGTATGGCGTGGTCTGCCTCGTTTCTTGTACGGCCGTATTGCATGCAACGGTCACAGGGAAGGATGGAATCTAACGTCCTGTGCTCGACGTCGACGTACATGGCCGGCATATCGGCGATGGTCTTATTTAGACGCTCGGTGAGGCCATTGATCTGTGGGTGCTAGGCGGTGGTCCGGCGCTGACTTGTATGGCTGTACCTCAGGATCGCCTGCCTTAGGTCCGCAGTAAAGGCCGTACCTCTATCGGTAGTGATGACATCTGGGGCGCCTTGAGGCAGGACAATGTTCTCAACAAAGAACTTGGTTACCTCGGGGGGCACTGATTTGGGCGGGGCCTTGTCTCGGCGTAGCGAGTGAGGTAGTCAGTAGCTTCGACAAAAAAAATCACGCCATATCCACAAAGTGAATGATGTTGGAGGAGCTTGCTCGGGGATGATCGGGTAACCTGCGAATCCTCCATACACATCTCCTACCATCATATATAGACGTGACAACGTTGTTATATACACATTACATGCGGCGCTCGGGCCGCGAGCCCCAGCTGCTGTTCGTTGCGAGCCCGCCGCGCTGCTGTGCGGTGTTCATGCGGCCGAGCGGTAACGAAGTTTTCACTGCCTGAGCTCCCGGCGAAGAGAAAATTACACCATCTCCCGCTAAAGGGAACCATGTATAGATGCGAAGCAGCGGGCGCTAACGCTTACACTGGCGGCGGCGTTGACGCTGGCGCTCATCGCAGCGTTGCGCAGGAGAGAAACTTGGGGAGGCGCAAAGCACGCAGTGATGGACCGGTGTTTCCTACTGGAACATGCCAATCGCTGCTAATGGGCAATGAGAGACAGAAGACTCCGACTGGACACAGAGACCCGAAGTCCGCTTTTAGTTAACGTGCACGCTGCGAATTTTTATTGGTTCGACAAGGCACAGGAGAAATCTCCCACCGGCACCACCTCGGAGGTCAAGATCCATTGCCATATATACGGGGTGGCCAGTGAACGGTTGTGCAGCGCGAGCAGTCGGTTTTTTCAACGAAGTAACTCTCGAGCAGACGCTATCTGCGTGGGGGGAGCGTAGGAGAGGAGCGTAGGAGAGGAGAGGGGGGGGGACGCGTATGCGCAGTGGGAGTGTGGACGCCGCGGGCAGGGATGCCTAGAGGAGATAGAGGGGGAGAGGAAGTTTTTCATTTTTATTTTTGAGCGGAGAAGTCTACACGCCACCGCCATCGCCGCCGGACAAGGCGCGAGCTTAAGAAGCTTGCCGAACAAGCTCCTAAAATTGAAGGACACTTTGTACATTCCAAAGTGTGTTCGGCGAAAGCTTGTGGCCATTGCACTGACTAAGCCCTGTCTTTTTTTCGTTTACACTCTCAGTGGGATGGTACACAAACGGAATGTGTGCGTGTTTTCTTTTTTTTTCTTTTTTTTTTCCACGAATCGCAGCGAGACGCGAGACTAATCTTCCTCCGTTCGCATGCGTTCGTATTTTCTCGCGCTTTGCGCATCATGCAGACGCGATCAGCGTCCAGCGCTTAAATTGACGGACACTTTCTACATTCCAAAGTGTGTTCCGCGAACGCCTGTGCCCATTGAGACGGGGTCGGTCATAATGAAACGCGATACGCGCGTCTCCCTCCTTGCATGATTGGAAACCCTGGGCACAGCGACGCTACGCAAGCAAAAGCGCGAGCGCTGTAGAGTCCGACGCGACCGCCGTCCGCCTGGCGCCGTGCCAGGGCTCGGACGGAGGGAAGGACAAACGGACGGACGGACGGATAGATGGACGGACACGGATGGACACGGACGGACGGACGGACGGACGTGAGCATGATACACTAAAGGCTTTCGTCTTAAAGGGGCCCTCCAACACTTTTAAGACCTCATTGTTTTACATATTTTACTAGCGGGTTGTGTAGACTGAAGGCTGAAGAAATTAGTGCAGCAAGAACGGCAGTGATAGGGGCTCGCATTCCGAAGTTATTCAGCCTAGAAAATTCAAAATACAATAAAATGGACGCCTGCCCTCAACTCGATTTTTTTTTTTTTTGGGGGGGGGGGGGGGGTCACCTGACCACGTTCCCCTCGCCCTGTGACGTCGGGTGACTCGCCAATTAAATGAACTGAAAGCTCTTACGTACCGGAAGCTTGTACGCCATATTGCCCGTTAATTCCCAACGTATTGAGACGGCGTTGCGAAGGTAACAAAAAATGTGGTGCTTGAAGAGTGAACCGCACGTGCGAAACAAGGCAGCTCGCGAACGCCTCTATAATTTTTTGTAGTTTTAGTGATGTCTTTGTCAACGCTCTTACATTCAGTTTCTTCAAACAACGGCGCCTGGAGCGTTACCGGCACGTTTCCTCCAGTACCGTGGCGTTCTGCGCATTCTTTCGCGGCGCTGCAGTTTTCAAGTTGAAAAGTTCGGAGAGCTTTAGTGTATTCCGCGTTCAGTGAAAAAGTACGCTAAAGAAAAAAGGAATGCAATAATATTCTTTATTTTGATGCAACGCCGCAATTACATCTAACATTACATTTATCCAATCACAAGCCTGTGCCATCTATCGTCATTTCCGCCCGCAATAGTTCTGGAAAGCGCCACTACGTGTTGATGCAGTCAGCACCGATATTTTGAAGCGTTAGAGGGCCCCTTTAATAGTCAGTAGCTTCTCAAACACTGAGGTGCGATTTGCGCTCAGCATTGCTGACAGTCTTCGTGGCTGTAAACCAAATACAGCAAAAGTGTATTAAGAAACGCGCGTGGAAATATTTATTTGTTTGCTTAAAGGTTAAAATGCAAACTTAATTGGCTTTCTTGCAGAATGTCTTGCTGCTGACGGCAAAGGTCAAGCTATGTGGATAGACAACCTAAGTGTAACCAGATCGTTCAAGGAGGTTTTTGAGGATCACCTAAGCAAGGTCTTCCGAGGAATTATTGTTTCCGTTGCAGCAGTTCGTTCTGATTCCAATTCGTTCACTTGTTTTTCTAAACACGTCAAGCTACGCACAGCGTTCTCAATGCGGAGTACTGCTATGTACTGTGAACCATTCGCAAATTTCTGTCTCAGCAAAATGTCTGAGCGAAATGCAAAGCACGTTAATTTGTGAGCGATACGAAAGTGTCCCGTTACCAGTTCTGTTATCGCTACATTAAGATCCATACATTAAAGTCATCCCACTAACTGCTTGCGGTAGCGTGAACGTGACAGCTTTCTCTGATGACGCCGCGTTGTATCAGAAGAACCAATACAGCCTTCCCGTAGACTACGGCTTTTTGCACAGTATGACGATATTTCAGGAGCCGCATTAAATTTTTGAAAATGTCGATATTTGTACATTGGCTCCCCTCGCATCTACCTAAGTTCCTATTTTTTGTCTTCCAAGGAACAAAATTGACCCTATTGACATCCCGAGTTTTATTATTACCCTTGCGGCATATGAGCCTCGGTGTGCTCTTCTGTACTGAACAGGTGAGCTGGCATGTCCGGGAAGTACAAGAGGAGAATTTACCGCTTTTGGAAAGATAGTACTTTGCGTAACGAGTATTTTGAGGTCGTGCGTGACACACATTTTTTTATGTTGTACACCCATGCTTGCGAATAGCTTGATCGTTAAAGGCCCTTCCTGGCTCATGTTGTTTTTTCCTTCTGAAGTGTAAATGAGCTGGTTTGTCGTGCAACGCTTGGGAAACCAGGCCATACCGGTGCATTCGCGCTCCATCCGAGTCCCTTCGCTGCCTTCTTGTTCTGCCATTCCTGCTTCGCTCATCACGAAGGGATCAGCGTCTCGCGCGTGATCTCGCCTGCTTTTAAGGGGGAAGCGTCCGATGCATCATTAAACGCAAAGTGTGACCACCAGCGTCGTCGTCCCGCGTCCGTGGGAAACAACGCGTCCCGCGCAATAAATAATCGTCATGTGACAATGACGGTTTTTTGTAAAAAAATCTTCATCACGTGATGACGTGAACATATGACGTCACGAGGAAGTCACAGATCGCCAAAATATGTGACGTCACATGATGACGTCATCACACGACATCGTAGCTTTGTCAAAGGTGGTCCAAGCAGGGAGGCAATGCAAAACCAGGTGAGGTGCCTCCGATCTTGGAGGCAGGGCAAAACTACGTTACGTGCAGAAAGCTTTCGAGGGGTCTTAGGGCAGCATCAACACATCGTCTGAGAAGAACAAGAAAATGGCTTTCGCCATCAGGTCATCTTTAGTGAATGAAGAAAGAGCTGTGTGAGCTTTTTCTTAGGCATTAGGATACCCTATTTGCTACCGGGAGCACGGATTAGCTCCACGCTGCTAGTATACTTAAACTGCGTGCATTTAGCTCCTTGGTCATGACACTTTAGCTTCACTCACAGCAGGTTTTAGATGCGAAGCATCTTATGCTCGGGGCTCTGTCCGTCCCTCCCGCGTCCCCCCGTCCCGCATCCCGCGTCCGGCCACTTTCATGAAGTAGGGAAGCACCCATTATGCGAACCAGAACACTGTAGGAGTATGAAGGCCGTCAGCCACTATCACAGTCATCAGAGTCATGGCCGAGAGCACAGAGAGGCTGCTTAGCAATGGCTGGGCAGGTGGTGTCTGTCGCCCAGGTTGACCCCATTCATTGATCTTGCTTGCATGTGTTTGGAAGGGGGGGCTTAGTCCGTCCCTCCTTCCCGCGTCCCACACCCCCCCACAGCGCATGCACGTCCCCTCCCCCCGCTCTCTCCTCTCCTACGGTCCCCCCCCCCGTCCTCTCCTCTAGGAATCCTCTACGGAGCGGAGCGCACGACAGGTGGTGTGACAGCTGCATTCTCCGCTGGGGGCGCCACGGTAGTTCCGCGGTATGAAAATGACGGAGCGCGCGCGCCTCATTCTCTCCCCTGTGCAGCGCCGCGATGAGCGCCCGGACCTCTGCCGTGAAATGAGAGCGGCGACGTTCATCCCGCTCAAGCTAATTATCTCCCCGCTGCTTCGCATCCACACATGGTTCCCTTTAGCGGGAGATGTGCAATTTTTTTCCCGTATGTTCACGTACCACAAGACCATGTTGTAGATACAACGGAAGCCCTCCTGCGTCCTCTGGTTCTTCCAGCACGTCTGGCAAGCTCCAGTAGTGTCCGGTGGAGCGCGATAATGGCATCGTTTCTGCCTGCTCATCCCCACGACTTCATGCGGCGTCTGGAATAGAGAGTACTGTCAACACGCCACAAACTGTAGAGGTGGGGCTTGGTCCCATCTTCGACTTGCCGGAACTGCCCACTAGAGAAGTCCAACCAGGATAAACGGCAGCGGTTTTTAATTCCCGGGAGTATTTGACGCGCCGATAACACTGGTTTCTGTGGTCTAGGAGTTAATCGTTTTGTCACCTCTGGTCTTTGCTCGCGTACTCGCTTAGCACGCCTTCTAATGACAGCGGGAGCTTTTTGTTTGTGGCTTAACAGTCGTGAGGCTGTTGCAGCGGGTCACCACTGGCGTGCTCTGTTTCCGATACTCTAAGAAAAAAAAAGAGTATGTGTGACTCCTTTCGGAGAGTTCTGACTTGTCACTTATACGACTCTCTTTAAAGAGGCACTGACTCTCTTGGTGGGTCAGAGTCGGCGCGCTCTATGAGAGTCCCCGGACCCTCTTAGGAAGAGTGAAGGGACTCTTATGCAAAGGATTACACTACCACTTCTGAGACGACTCTTGCCGGTGACGCTATTACGTGGGTCAAATGACACCCACCCAAACGTCAAGCGACTCTACAGCAATTTTAATCTACTCAGTTCAATCATGCTCTACTTTGGCGCGGCTCCTGTTGGAAAAATAGTAAGTATTCATTTTAAGCAACTCCAATGTTACTTGATGTCCAGCGACTGAAAAAAAAAATTAGTTCAATTTTAGAATTATTTTAATAAAACTTGTAGAAGGCTGTGAAAGCAATCTCGCTGCTTTCACAGCCTTCTACGTCCGGTGAAAAATCCTCGTCGTCAAGATGGTCTCTTTCAACATCACTGCCGAAAGAAATCTGAAGCATCACACCGCGTCACCACGTTTATCTGGGCGCGGAGAACATTTTGCTCTCAAACCCCTCAGAGAACATCTGACCCGTCAACAAGCAAATTACTTGCAGTGTGCTGCCACCTATCAACCCACATGCAAATATAAGCGGCACAGCGCTGGCCAATTTGAGATTGTTCAGTATAAAAGAGCAAATAGCGAGCCCGCGCGACTTCCCTCGTACAATGTTATGGGATTCATGCGGTACAAAAGCACTGACGAATGCTATATGCAAGTACAGCCAGGTGAGTTTCAACTGAATTGGTCAGGCGATAACATTTAACTAACCTACGCGGCTACAGAAAACCTCGCGAAGGGGATGTGTGTACGCTGTGGGATATCACTGAAAGCGCGAGTTGCCATGTATTTTAACGAAGACTTCGCGTCTCGCAAGAACGGATCAGCTGGTTTATCGTGTCACAGAGGGCCCGGTTGTTCACTGATGAAGGAAACATGCAAGTTCGTGGTGTTCGTTTCTTGCTAACGCGTTAACACTGAGGCTAGCACAGACGAACAAGGGAGCGATTGCATAGCGCTGCCATACAGACCCTCCTCGCGAGGACGATCCTGAATTCCGCTTGGCGGCGCGACAGTCTATGGGCATTGCGAATACGATGGGGAAGTCATACTTGCTTTGGCTCATCTCGACGCATCTCGCAGGTAAAGGTTTGTGTATTTTAGCGTCCCACGTACTTTCACTGTTAACTTAAAGTACAGCTGAGATAATTGAGTGGGCAAGAATTTCTAGAGTAGCGATATCAAGTGGCGGCTGTATTTTGGTCTACCCGTTGGAAGGGGCAATTGAGAAGCAGAGCTCATTTATTTCGCGGCAACTGCGCGGCAATGTAACACAATTACTGTTGCTGTTCACATCGACACCTCTAGCTTTGCAAACATCACAATACAGAAACACATCACGGAAGTCAAACTGATGTAAGTACGTATACAAAATGTAAGCATTCACGGCTGCTGTGCTCCACAAAAATTGAGGCGGTTATTGATGCCGCATGAATAAAAGAAGCGTGCCAGAAAGCGTAATAATCGGCGTTGTCTTCTTTCGACTCTAAAGTTATTTCTCTGCGCATTTGAGAGGGAAACGTTAGAAATAAGTTATTCCGCATACTGCCACGTGCTTTTCCATCATACCACCATCATCCACCATGCTTCTATCACGCCACCGTCAGCCAGCTTGTTCACCAAGCCATCCACCAAACATGTTTTGCATCGCCACCATCAGCCGGCATTTTCCACTGTCACCATCATTGGCTCTCCACCAACACCACCGCTACCACCAAAATAGGCTCGCCACCACCACCATCATCTGCCACCATATTCTTCCACTCTCGCCATCATCAGCCATTATGACCACCACAGCTTCCAGCATATCCACTAGTATTTCCACTATTTTTCCATAATATCCGCCAACATTTTCAGCATCCACTAACCCAGGCTTTTCAATAGGGCTGGCAAGCTAGCCACTCTTTTTTTTTAACACGAAAGTGTTTTATGCCGGGGTCCACCACGATTTGAGTGACGTATTTCCGTCACGGAAATGACATCGAAAAAATACGCATGATCAGAAGACAAAAAGTTCCGTCAACGGGAGTCGAACCTACGACCTCTCGGTCCGCGACAACAGATGCCGGGCACGCTATCCACTGCGCCATGGTCACAGAGTTTGTAGGTGTTAAAAACAAGCCTTTTATATCTACCACTGTCCTCTCACAGTGCTCTTGCTCAAGTGAAGTAATGTGTTATAACCATGAGATGCACGATCAGTTCCTTCAAAGCGTCGTTTCTACGCGTCCGTCCCATTCTGCGCGTTTAGAATGGAAAAAGTGCAATTTTGTAAACGCCTTAACACCTTGCCAGGTGGCGACCTTACCCCCAGCATCTAAAATCTAGGGACTTTACTAGCATCGTCCTCGATCAGAGCATCCGTCCATACCAAAAATTGCTCTGCAACGCGCGAGCGCGTTGCGTGGCCGTAGCTTCGCGTTCCCAACTTAGCTCGCCCCGCGAAAAACCGCAGCCGGCCAACGGGGAAGACACGACGCGCGTTGCGTTTCCCTTTGGTAGGGCAGCGTTTTTGAATGACTCTAACATGCCGCGAGTAGGCGACCTTAGCCCAAGTTCGGCGTCAAATCAGTGACGCTGTTCTGGCTGTCGCACCGCTTTCTCTAATTCCGCTCTCACCGTACAGCTACCACAAGCATCTATGACCACAAGGGTCTGTTTAATCATTGATCATAGATGTCAGTCGTAGGTATACAGATGTACCACCAAGCGTCAACGTGCATTCATCCATGTTAAACGGTGCTATAACTGTCAAACACTAATAGACGTTGTGCAAGCCATCTTATATCAATGTATAGTAAACATTCAACTACTTCTGTAAGGAGACGTTTCACGTTCGTGTTATAGGGATCAACCACGTTTTTCGCTTTATTGCCTGTTCGCAGACATTATGTAGACCACTGCGCCATAATCACATACTCTGAAGACCGTACAAACGCGCCTTTTATATCTAAAACTGTCCTCTCACAGTGCTGTTGGTCGGCGGGTAGGTAATGCATCAAGACCACGACCTCAACGATTACCTCCTTGAAAGCGACCTCCATGATTAGCTCCTTTAAAGCTACGCGTCCATATCATTCGACGCGTTTTCAATAGGGAAAAGTGCAGTTTTGTCGACGCTTTAACGAACCGCGAGGTGGCGGCCTTAGCCCAAGCCCCGGCCTCGCTCATAGCATCTATCCATATTAAATATTGATCTGCGACGCGCGCCTGCCTTTCCTGGCTGAAACACCTCGTTCCGCGCTCACGCTGGCCCTGTGAAAAATTGTGGGCGGGCTAGAGGCTGGACAAGACGCGCGTTGCATTTCCGTCTGGTCTGGCCGTCGTGTTCAACAACTCTTTGCATGCCATGGGATCGCGACCATAGCCCAAGTTCTGCATCTAATCAGCTTCTGGCTTTCACACCGCTTTCTCTGATTCCGCTGTCACCGATAATTGCTACAGCTAGCACAAAGGTCTGTTTAATCATTGAGCGTGGACGTGTATCATCGGGTTGGAGATGTACCACAAAGATTCAACCTGGGTACATCCACGTTAAAGGGTTCAGTAGCTGTCAAACACTAAAAGACATTGCAGAAGCTCCCTTATATCAGTGTGCAGTAAACATTCAACTACTTCGGTAAGGACACGTTTTACTTTCGTGTTTTAGACGATTCCTATGACGGAGAGATCAACCATGTTTTTTTCACACCAAACGGGACGCTCATGACGGTCTATTTGCGCGTTTGATCAGGCATCCAAGACTCGGCCCTACACAAAAAAACTACCCGCTCAAAATGCAAATGTTTCGTTGATATATGAATTCACTATAATTATAGCCTTTTAAAATTCGCTGCAGTCTAGTACAGTCGAGAAACACAAGATACATAAAAATGTGTCTGCTGTGTATTCATTTTTTTTTTTCTTCGTTCAAAATTGTATATAAGTGACGACGAGCGCCCAATAACTCCTTGTTGAGCAAGCGTACCGTATCTGACTTCTGGTGCTATCCTATTTGTGCTGCTCTTGCAACTCAATCGCCTCTCTTGTGTTCCTTTGTGCTCCCGGAAGTTGACAGTTTAACTGTAAATGTTGCGAAGGTTGCTATGTTCATGCAATGTAAGCCTTATGAGGTATCGTTTTTTATTCGAGTCGAGCTCGAGCAGACACACACTGATGATGATATATACAGGTGAAGAAGTTGTACAAATGATGATGATAAGTCCAGTTGACAAATAAGAGTCAGTGACTGCGCTCACACTAATTCCCTCCCACGGTGGAAGCGGCCGCCTGGCCGCGCGACAATGTTAAGAATTACGTCGGGTATACGGCTTTAACCGAGAAACATGCACGATTTTTGTCCCGCGGCAACGGTGGTCGGAAGGAGGCCGAAGGGGTGAGACACGGTAATTAACGGGGGGATGTTTTCTCAATGACAGTGTAAGGTCCAAGAAAGCGACTCATGAATTTTTCGCATAAGCTGGGTACGCGCACCGGAGTCCAGAGAAGAACTTCGTCTCCCGGAGAAAAGGTGACAGCACGGTGAGTCGAGTCGTAGCGAGACTTGCGAGCTTCCTGGGAGATGCCGGTGTTAATTCGGGCCAGATGGCGGCAGTGCTCGAGGCGAGACAAAAATTGTTCGGATAAAGGGCGTGCTGAAGTTCCAGGAGCCGAAAGGAAAGAAACGTCCAGAGTTACACTCGGTGAGCGGCCATGGACCAGAAAAAAAGGAGAAAAGCCGGTGGTGCGTTGCGTAGCCGTATTATGGGCGAACGTTACGAATGGCAAAATGGCGTCCCAGTTCGTGTGGTCGGGGTTGATGTACATGGCAATCATGTCCGAGAGGGTGCGATGAAAACGTTCGGTCAAGCCGTTGGTCTGCGGATGGTAGGTCGAAGTCGTCTTGTGGATGGTGTTGGCGGCGCGCAGAACCTCATCAACAATGGAGGAAAGGAAGACTTTGCCGCGGTCGCTGAGCAGAACACGTGGAGCTCCATGGCGTAAAAATATGTTGCGCAGAAAAAAATCGGCAACTTCAGTGGCTGTACCAGCTTGTAATGAGGCTGTTTCCGCGTAGCGAGTTAGGTGGTCAACAGCCGTCACAATCCAACGATTTCCGTTAGAGGTGACGGGTAGGGGGCCGTACAGGTCTATCCCGACGACTTCGAACGGCAAAGCGGGACAAGGAAGAGGTTGCAGGAAGCCAGAAGGAGCAGTGGTGGGTCGTTTGCGCCGTTGACACTCAGGACATGAGCCAACATATTTGGCAACGGCTGATGAGAGGCCAGGCCAAGTGCAGCGACTTCGTATTTTGTCGTACGTTTTGTGATAGCCGAGATGGCCGGCAGTGGGATCATCGTGAAATGTTTCAAGAATTTCACGTTGTAGACAACGTGGTATAACCGGCACCCATTTGTTTCCATCGACGTGATAAACGTAGCGATGTAAAACACCGCCATGAAGTTTGAATTGGTTAAGTTGTCGACGAAGTCGAGGGCGTTCGGAGGAGCAGAAGCAGCGTTCATGCGTGCTATAATAGAGTGGCAGTAAGGGTCGACGCGTTGATGCGACACAAGGACGGATGGGCTGCTGGATCTTAGCCAACTGAGCGCCGCGATAGGTAAAGCAGTCTCGGTGTGAAGCGGTGGCGGTGAGCTATCACGGCTGGGAAGAGGGCAGCGAGAGAGAGCATCAGCATCTTGGTGCTTCTTTCCAGGCCTGTAGACGAAATCGAAATCGTACTCCTGCAAACGAAGCACCCATCGACCAAGGCGACCCGATAAGTTCTTTAGCGATGAAAGCCAGCACAATGCGTTGTGGTCGGTAACGACTGTGAAGCGGCGGCCGTGGAGATATGGGCGAAATTTCTGTACTGCCCAAACAACAGCGAGACACTCCTGCTCGGTTATAGTGTAATTCCTCTCGGCAGCAGTCAAAGCACGGCTGGCGTAAGCGACGACACGTTCGCGCGCGGCGGTGTCACGCTGCAGTAGAACGGCACCAAGACCATGGCTGCTAGCGTCAGTGTGAAGGATGGTGGGTGCGCCTGGATCGAAGTGGCAGAGTACCGGGTCGGATGTCAGGGCTTGCTTCAACGCCAGGAAAGCCCTTTCGCAGTCTTCGGACCAGACGAATGGCGCGTTACTTGCGAGCAGTTGATGGAGTGGAGACGCAAGCCTTGCGAAGTCACGTATGAAGCGCCGGAAGTAAGATGCCAGTCCGAGAAAACTACGAAGGTCTTTTTGACGCAATGGACGGGAAAACTCGAGGACGGCGGCAAGCTTCTCAGGGTCCGGTCGAATCCCTTCTTTGCTGACTAAGTGCCCCAGAACCTTTATCGTCTTGCTCGCAAAGGTACATTTTTTCGTATTCAGCTGTAAACCAGCTTTTGCAAGGCAGGCTAGGACTTCTTCGAGACGTTGCAGATGTTGCGAGAACGTGGACGAAAACACTACTATGTCGTCGAGATAGCATAAGCAGGTTTTCCACTTTAGACCACGCAGTACACTGTCGATCATGCGCTCAAAGGTAGCGGGCGCGTTACAAAGTCCGAAAGGCATTACATTAAATTCGTACAGCCCATCTGGGGTGGAAAAGCGGTCGTCTCTTTGTCAGATTCGGACATTGGTATCTGCCAGTAGCCTGATCGCAGATCAAGGCTAGAAAAATACTCGGCACCATGCAACGAATCCAGTGCATCGTCGATCCGTGGCAGAGGGTAAACATCTTTGCGCGTTATTTTGTTCAGTGCCCGGTAATCGACGCAAAAACGTACTGTACCATCCTTCTTTTGCACTAAAACAACTGGGGAGGACCAGGGACTCGAGGAAGGACGTATGATATTCCGTCGATGCATATCTGAGACGTTTTCCTCGATGATCTTGCGCTCTGCCAGGGACACGCGATATGGGCGCCGGTGAATAATTCGGGAGCCGTCAGTCTGAATGCGGTGAGTAGCGGCAGTGGTCGCACCAAGGACAGCCGAATGTACGTCGAACAAAGAAAGATGTCGGTTCAAGAGGTTCAGCAAATCTTGTCTCTGGGCTGCTGTCAGATCAGGGCTTATGGTCGCCGACAAAGGTATGGAAGAGCTCAGTGGCGGCGAGCTTGACTCTGGTAGCTCTTCTTGACTCGGCAGGGCAACAATTGCGACGGGATGAGGGTCAACCGCGCAAGTGACTGTTGATCCACAGGGCAGCAATAATGGTTCGGGGGTTTGATTTAACTGCAGTAAGGAAGGCGGAGCCTTCAGAAAAACGAATAAGGCCCGGAATGATCAGAATGCCTCGTTGTACGGTATGGCCGTAAGGTAGTAGGGTAAGGTGGGGCAAAATGAGACAAAAATTTGAAAATAGTGAATATTTATTTTTGTTTCACCCTTTACCCTTAAACGACAATGCAGAAATTTTCCTTTGGGTACAGGGTATGTGCTACATAAATATGACCATGTTGCCACTGTTAAAAAGTTTATTTTAAAAAGAAATAAAAAATGCACCAGATGTCTCATTTTGCCCCAACCTGCGGGGCAAAACGAGACAGTGTGAAAAAAAATTTAACCCTTCAGTTTTTGCTGTAGAAGCACTTGAAATTAAACACCGTGGGCCCTCACGCAGCCTTCATGACCCTAGTCCTTGCACTCCACGCATTGAGTCCAGACAGAATCCGGTGCTGTTTTGCTCCAAAACTCCTTGGAGATCAAACACCACCAGTCTTTCTTTGTGTTATTGTTGTATTTTGTTGAAAGCTTGCACTTCATTGGATTATTCAACAATTGGAGGCTAGATATGTTCTGACGCATCTTCTTCGCCTCCTTTTTGCCGTTTTGGTGCAGAACTGCACGGGCGTTTCGTGGCTTTCAGCTTCGTCGGCCGGGCTTCGTGAGGCGATGAATTTAAAACTGTGCTAGATTCGAATTTTCTAGCACAAATTTGGTATTGAAGGAAAACTCGATGACGAGACGTGTTTGTGAACGGCTTGACTTGGAGATTCTTCCAAATTTGCGTTCACCTCTTGAGAGCATCCTTGGGAACGCGGAAAAATCTCGATGCAGAACGAATGGAGTGGGTGTCCTGAACAGCAGTCAGTGCTTTGTGACGGCGTTTTCCTCCCAGGAAGCTTTATATGATGTTCTCTTGTGCGTCCGAACCTTCCTAAACAATAAAATATAATATATAATGAGTGTAAGTAAATGGTTCACTTAATGAGACACCCTCTAAAGCAATTCAATGCCTTTTTGTCGCGTTTTGCCCCCCCCTCACATGCCCAAATTCAAAAAAAATTTCCGCTTTGGCCCCGCGCACCAAGTGAACTGAAATTTTGGTGGTATGTAGCTAGTAGTATATAGTAACAATATAAATACTTACGTTGTTGTACTGACGCCAGAGTGGCTTCATGCACGGATCCGAAAATTTGGCCGAGAAGATTTTCGCCCCTTTTCGACGGGTCACGAACACACTGACACCAGCCGCGTAATTTTTCCCACGCGAACGCTGTGAGCAATCATCAACTTTTACACATAAAAAGGTGGACAACTACCAGCACCTCTCGCTGAAATATAGAAACAAAGAAAAGTGCTTTCTGTATTAGCTATAGAGGTCGGCAAAGCCAAAATGTCGCGTTTTGCCCCGTGTCTCATTTTTCCCCGCCTTACCCTACGAGGACGTCGCCATTCACAATGTTCTTGGAACTAACGCTTATTACTGCTTCTCTGGATGGCCAAAGCACGTAATCTGAGGAGGTGACGAGGCGAATGCGCTCTTCTTGGTCAGGCAAAGAAGAGTCAGTGGCATTGAGATGGATGAGGCGCTGACGACAAGATATAGAAGCGGACGCAGAAGACAGGAAGTTCCACCCCAAAATGAGTTGGTGGGTGCACTCACGGAAAACCGCAACGACAATGTGATGACGAATACCATCTATGAGAACACGAACGGTACACTGGGCGAGTGGGCGAGTAATGGCGTTCGTCGCGGCGCGAAGAGATGGGCCCCAGTAAGGCGTGGTCACCTTGCGGAGGCGAGAACAAAGGTCAGCGCGAATAATCGAAATGGCAGCGCCAGTATCCACAAGGGCTTCGACACGTACACCTTCTACTAGCACTGTTAACAAGTTCGATGGTCGCTCCGGAGGAATTGTCAGCTGTCCGGTGGATGCAGTTTCCCCTCCTAAAACTGCATCGGGGAGTTTTCCGAGTGGGGCGTTCGGGACCTGAGATGCGGGTCGCAGAGGCGACACCGAACGGCGATGTGGAGAAAGGGACCGGCGGCGAGATGGACGGGAATTCACAGGCATATCCACACTGTAAGGAGGAGAGGGCGACCGGTGGAAGGAGGAGCGGTAGGGCGTTCGCTGGTAGCTCATGGTCGGACGGAAACCTCCGCGTTCCTCTGGAGCGTAGCCACGTTGCTCGTCCTGTTGGCGCCTTCGGCAAAACCGAGAGATGTGTCCCCTATAGCCACAGTAGTAACAGATTCGGCGAGGAGGACGCGGCACGGTGTAATAGGGCTGTAGACCCCCCGGTGGTGACACCGAGGCAACAGGTACATGGTCACCTGGTGCAGGCGCCGGGACCGTGGTGGCTGCTGAGAGCGCCGCAACGTCGGCGTACGTTGGTACCTGGCGAGCGCTGGAACCGTCGGCACACGTTAGACGCGATGCGGAAGCGATCTCCTGTTTAATGATGTCCCGCAAGTTGGTTGGAGCTGAAGGTGGAGGAGCTGGCGGAGCGCAGGAAGAGCAGCGCCCATGTAGCTCTTCACGAACGATGTCGCGGATCAGCGTACGTATGTCGAGGGCCGCAGGAAGACGAATGTCCGAGGTGTCATAGCAGAGGCGAAGAGACTGCAGCTCGTCTAGTCTCTGGCAAATGGTGATCACGTCGTGAGTGGTGGTCGGATTTTGCGTAGCAAGGGCGTTAAAGGCGACGGTATTTATGCCTTTTATAATATGGCGTATTTGGTCGCTTTGGGACATGGAGGAGTTTACGCGCTTGCACAATGCAAGAACATCCTCAATGTACGAGGTGTACGATTCACCTGGCAGTTGAATACGTTCAGCCAGCTTCTTCTTCGCTGCCTCAGCACGAACTGTGGGTGCTCCGAAAATCTGACGAAGCTGCTGCGCGAACGTGTCCCAGTTGGGAAGATCTGGGTGATGGTTCCAAAACCAGGTTTTGGCGACGTCAGACAGGTAGAAGGGGACGTTTCGCAACTTCTGGGGGTTGTCCCACCTGTTCAAGTCACTGACGAGGTCGAAGTTTTGTAACCAGTCTTCAACGTCGTCCCCTCGTAGACCAGTGAACACTGGCGGGTCACGCTGGCGGCTGTGGATGGGCAGAGCGGACGGCGGAGGCTGCAGTGGGCCGACGGCGTCGGATGAAGCAGGATTGTCTTGAGAGGCCATGTCAGGCGGTAGTACGCGACGACCCGAGCGGAGCTCCAGTGATAACGCGCGAGAGGACTTGGGGATGGAGAAGCACCGTCCACCACTCATGAGGTATCGTTTTTATTCGAGTCGAGCTCGAGCATACACACACTGATGATGATATATACAGGTGAAGAAGTTGTACAAATGATGATGATAAGTCCAGTTGACAAAGAAGAGTCAATGACTGCGCTCACAGCCTAATTATTTTTTTTCCTTTTTTTTCGCTGTCAGCTAAATGCAGGCGCTGCGACCATGGGAGCTGGTAAATACGAAACTCTTTATTGTATGCACTTGCGCTCAGAAAGCGAATAGTTGAAGTACAAGCATCAAAAGTTGTAACATCTTAGCAGCGCGATAGAAATTTATGCGAAATTTAAAAGCAATGAATCGTAGCTGCGAGATCGATCGGCGGCGAAATACGTCGTCTTTTACACATGAATGATCGAAAATTCCAGCGTTATTGCTAGGGCTCACGTTAGCTCCGGTGTAAATTCGACTACTCCTTTCTTGCGCGTACTCCTATCGGAATAGTCGAAAGCAATCCAGCAACTTTCTCAAACATTACGGCACTGCCTGCGCCGAGCTGTGGTAACAATTTTTGTTGGGGAAACCCGGTGATATCGAAATAAAGAAATTAGCGTTCTTGGCAATACATTTAATTTGGAGGATGCTTCGATTGCCTCATCGAATCCTTATCTCCCGCGAAATATTGTATATTGTATTCAGAATACTTATATGCGTGCAGTAAGAAATCGTTATTCTGACCTCTAGCAGCAGTGCGTATTCTCATTTTAATAAGACGCTCAGTGCCATGGTGTCTTGTAATCTTGTAATGATGTCACATCCCTTCACGTCTTTATCATGTTTGTGACTTCAAATCAGAGCAGTGGGATAAAGTTTTATCAAGGAAGGTATGCCCTACTGTAAAGCTCTTGGACTGACAGTAAAGCGCTTACAACGGACCATACAAAATACTTCAAGCGTAACTACATGCATAAATAGGACTATTAAGTTGAGCAGGATATGCAAAAATTCTATCGAGATGCAGAAGGTTAGACCGCTGCGAGTTGAGCAATTAATTACAGCCATGCGCCGGCCGGTGCGCTCCCTTTCATCACGCGTAAAAAATATGAAAAAAACGATCTATGAACAAAATATTTCAGTGTAAGTCGCGTACCATTTGCGTGTTTCATCAAGAACGCATGCATGCTGCACACGCGTTGCACAGCAACTCGCATATAATACACAAAATACGACATGATGAAATAAACTGAAGTGTAGCTTAGATAAGCGGGCGTTCTCCCACGTCCGGCAAACTCTGAATGCACAAGCTTACTTGCATAACATTTGTATTGACAGAAACCACCGCGGTTGGCTGACAAACCCTGATCTTGACGCACTGCAGCATTGTCGCGGGGATGGAGCCATTGTGGCGTTGTGATGAGGTTCTTGGATTATTTAAATTAGACGGATGCGTTGCGTCGTTGACCACAATGTCCGTAAGAAATTGGCGAGGCTGTTTGCAGGTTTCAAACGATAATTTATGAAAACATGGAAAGAACAACAAACACACACGCACACAGCAAACAAGGCAAACAAAGAGGAAGAATGCACTGTCAAAAATTTCTCGTGAGCTAAGCGTCCTAGCATAAAGTGAGTCTATAGGCCGACACAGGCTCACCCGTCGGGGAATCGAACGTGCAGGGAGATGCGAGGTTGCGAGCGAAGAGACGAAGGCGAAGGCTGGTCTTGAAGAGGCCACGGATGGCTCGCGGAGGCTGACCAAGGCACCTTGAGCCTTGCTGAAGAGAAGCCTTGGAGACAGGGGGACCTCAGCGGCCACGTTGAGCCCGTAGCAACAACGCGTGGACCGCGCCCCAGAGCGCCGACACTCGGGCCCGGTAACCCGACCGCGCCGAACGCCCAAGACCGTCTGCCCTCCGGCTTGTTCCTCTTCTTTCTTCCCCGCTCCACCAGCTCACCACGGTGGCGCATTCTTCCACGTGCGCCAGTGTCGTCGTCGTCTTCATCTAACGTCCAACACCACACCATGCACAACACACACGCCGGCTCTATGAGTACTTTACGCGCACATCACAGGCGTGGACTCAATGTTTAAGAGAAGCATTGAAAATGAAATGAATATCCTCCGTTGCAACATTAAGCGCAGTGTATGAAAACGTTTCAGCACAAAAATATTTTGCGTCGTCACGCTGTCTAAAAAGGACTGCACAACGACATTAGCCTGGCTTTTCTACTCCTCAAAGCGCTCATGGTCAGCGATCAAGAAAATTTACCGTCGTGAAATTATTTGCATAATGCTACGATATAAACGAAGTTATAAAAGCAGGCGCATCACATACAGGAGCAATTTTGATCTAAAGGCAAATATGGCGTTATGTCTAGGTACAGTTGGAGTCCTTTCGAGAGTATTTTGCACCAGCTGCCACAGCTGACTAGATTCAAGATGGCATGTCTACATAGAGCATGCATTACAAGTTGGGTTAATTGGCCATAAGCCACACTGGCTACTCGTTTATTAACGCGATAGCTTTAAAGAGCTCGTTTCGCAGAAATTCCGGCGTCGGCGTCGGCGTCGTTGGTTGTGAGCGAAAAATCATCATCTTGTCAGTGACCGAAAAATCGAGAAAGATGCAAATAAAATAAATAATAAAAATTTCCGTGTCCGAGTGAGTATCGAACCCGGTCCGTCTGCGTGGCAAGCAGGTGTTCTACCACAGTCACGCCTCTGCTTGGAAATACAGTGAAAATAACTTTATCTGCTTGGAAATGCAGTGAAAATAACTTTCATGCTTCGCAAACGCAAGCGTCCTTTATATAGGTGTCGCAATATAACATGTAATATCCCTGGAGTATTGCGTGGTACAAGCGTGCATTGCCATCGGGCGTCAGAATATGTGACTATCATAACAATTTCGTAGTTTAAAGCCGGCCACCCATTACAAACGGCACACACCTTACTGCGCGTATTCCCTTAACACTACGTAGTGGGTGCATAGCAAGTATGCACAAAGTGGTTGAAGCAGGCACTCGGGACAGGATATAAGCAGAAGGTTAACAAGAACAAGAACAATATCGCTATCGCGTTCAACTCTTAAAGGCGAACATTAAGGGTCCCCCAATTTTTAATGTTCTTGCTATTTTTTCCGGAGTCCTCAGAGCCCGGCAGGATAAGGACGTTGTCAACGAGCCCAATCATTGGAGGCGCCCCTGAATAAGAAAACCGCCACGTGAAGAAAAGATTGCTTGAAGAATACTGAAAAACACTACGAATTCTGCGCAACTTAACCATTTGAATAAAAACTCAAACATTTGCACAGGAGATTCTGTCTCCGTTTTAGGGAAGAGCAGGGTAGTAGAGGTCAAATTAAAGATGTAGACTGTCGCGATCACGTTTTCACTGTTTACCGGAGAAGCATACGAGATGGGCAACCCTGGTATTGACGCTTGGTGATGCAGAACCTAACCATACACACAAAGCTAACACTGCAATGAATTTTACACGCTTTAGTTAATTGCCGGTGTAAGGCATTGTCAGTTAGATAATCATTATCACGCGGCGCTTTCATTATTTTGTTTCGAAAGGCAATCGTCGTGACTGAAATTTTCGTTTTCTAAAGCAATTGTATTCCAGCAAAACGCCACAATATGTGGCTACCAGCTATACCACCAACGTCCACAGCTCCAGTAACCCTTAGAAACGCAAACCTTTAGGAAGGGTACCGACAAGCTAAACTTTTCCATTATTCGGCGCACAATTTGTTCAGCTATGATATGCTTGCTAACGAACAACTAAGCTCCGCTATGCTGTGTGTGCCAAATGCTTCTTTGCGAAATGCCTTTGTTTGCTCCTCTCCAACTCCACTCGCTCTCTCACGTGGTAGCAACGGTGGAATCCAAAACACGGGGCCTATGTCATCTGCCTCCTTTTCCTCGCCCTCTACGAACGGCTGGTTCACAGAACACGGCTTAACAGAGTTGACTAACTGCGAGCTAAACACTAGCTTAAAATACACTCATGTATCCAAAGCTATAGGGCCGACCTTTATGAAAACGCACAGGGTCCCTTACGCATTCACCTAAAACGACTGGAAGGCGAGTGCCACCTTCTTACTGCTCTGAGCCAATGTATTGACGCCGCCCCGCCACCCTTCGAAGGCTTTCTGTATCTAACGTGCTTTTGCACAGCCTCCAAGATTGGAGGCACGTCACCTGGTTAAGTGCTGGACACATGGTGCGAATTCGGATGCGATTTGCCGTACGGCTGTTCGTACCAACAGCCGCATCCGACAGACGTCCAACAGGTTCCAACAGCATGCGGCGCCGATTCGCACGCCGCGCGGGCATCCAACTTGCTGAATGTTGCCGCGCGGCTACCGCTCCGGTCGGGCGGCCGCAGCCAATGGCAGCGCGGGATCTCGACAAGCGGCGCCACTGGTGGCGCCCGTGCCAACCTGTGCCGCTGGTTCGTTCCTCGCCGCTGCGATGGCTCAGATCGTCCTGGTATTTGTGGATATCGCCGTTGTAGGTGGCATGAAAAACATTGGATAAACTGTTTCTGACGTGAAATACCTCATGATTGAATAAAGTGGTGCCTGCAGTGTGCCATTTCTGCAAGGCGACGTACGTTTCCGAACCACCACCGAGATAGTGAGCCGTGATGGAAGGCCGTTTCGCAGGTAAACATTGACACCGGCCGTCTCGGCGAACCGGCTCTCGCTTCGTTCCCACCCTTGCTCTTCACATCGAGGCCGTCGATAACACCAATTGAGCGTGTAAACGCGTCATATAAGAGCACAAGCTTTTATCGTGTTGGCAAAAATAAGCGCTCGACAATCAGCTCGCGTTTGAACTCGAGCGGCGCTACCGAGAGCGTCCGCCTAGCTAGGCCTACGCTCGTAGTCGTGAGTGAATGTGAGCTGTTGCGATGATTGTAGCTCACGAAGGCGTAGCTTTGTTGGCAATGTTCTTAGAGAACGAAGCATGGCTGTGTTAGGTTGTTTGTTTTGTACTAAATGTAGAGGATACGATGTTTTCCGAGCGTGCAAGCTGAGGTGCCGTGTGTGGGCGGAGCCTGCGCGCTGATTGCTCGTTCGCCCCATGTTAGAGTGACCTAGAATAGGGGGAGTGTCCAAAGCGGCGCGCGAATACATGGGAGGAGTGAGGGCCTTTCGCGGTGAACTCCCGCGCCGCGGCGCTGCCGTGCCGGACCCGTGGGCTTTCTCCGCGGTGGAAGCCGCGTCAAAGTGGCGAGCGTCTGCTACACGCCCGATATTTTGTCCGCTAATAGCCAACGTTGCGGTAATATGGAGAAGATTTAATACTGCGTCACTGAAACATAACACTGCAGTGACTCACCACACAGAGAACACGTTTGTGGGTTGTGAAACGGGGATTTTCCATATTTGTTTCAGCCGCTTTGTCACCGCAATCATCCGCACTTACGCGCCCGTTTGAGGAACGCATTCTGAGCGCACCCATCGTGAGCGAAGGTGCTTAATTTAGTTTCGTGGGGAATGACGAACGTTAACGCGCTGCAGAAAAGAATAAGCTGGAGATCACAAAGCTAACACGGAGAACGTAGCAGATATATATACATAGTAAATGGCTATCTCATGCTTACGAGTTTGCGCACTTCATGTCCTTTCTTTTATTTCGCGCGTTCGATTTGTTTTACATAGCTGCCTCCCGCGCTTTGCTATTTCAAGCATTTTCATGCGAAGCGGAATGTGTCCGTCAGCGTGGCCGCGCTACCAAAAGTAAAAAATGACTCGCGTAATTAACTCTCGCGTATCGTTCACCTGGTAAGGTAATATGGCATCACTAACTTGACATGCTCGTGATTTGCGTAACGACTAACGGTAATAATATGGCGTGTGGCGCGCAAAGTCACTTTATTCGGCCATAAATAATTCTGACGATGCGTGATCTGATGATATGTCTCCGTCAGGAAATGAAAACATTGTGATCAGCAATATCGATCTCAAGATGTGGGACTTACCTATACATTTTGAAGCATTGACCGCATGGGTAAAATACACGAAAAAAAATCAAGCTCATAAGGTCCCTACGCATTCGCCTAAGACGACTCGGCGGCGAAAGCCATGTTCTTTTTCTCCATTCAATGCCTTAATGCTCCCCCGCCCCCCTCCGAAAGCTTTCTGCGCCTAATATGGTTTCGCACTGCCGCCAGGATCGAAGGCATTGCGAGGTTTCTGCACGTCACCTGGTTTTACATGGCCTCCGTGATCGGCCCACGGATCACGGAGGCAATGCAAAGTGACCATATGGGTGATGAAATCTTCACATGACATCACGCTGAATGACGTCACGATGCAGTCACAAATTTTATCGATCTGAGACGTCCATGTGACGTTATCACGTGATATTTTTTTGCATCACTCGTGTTGACAACGCGGGAGGCCGGTGGTTAATTTCCGTTTTGATGAGGCATCTAAAGCTTTCGCCTTTAAAAAGACCAGATAAACCAAAGTAAATGAATCAATTACAGTGCACCATCGTGTACGCCTCACATCATTTTACTAGTGATCGCCAGAAAACAAAGGTGATTCTCAGCTCACAGCAGCTGATTACGCACGCCCGTGGTACGTACACAAGAGGCTTGCTTTACCTATCAGGCCATGTCTTTATATTTATTAAAGAGATGACAGACATGCTGTGTAAGTTAATGGGAACGTTTAGAGCTGTGGCAGTACCAGGGAGCTTGAGCACGAAAGCGTGGTGTACGCTATATTGAGCTCATCAGCAAAAAAAAAAAAAAAAAAAAAAAAAAAAAAAAACAAGAAAAAAACCCGGGAAATTGCAGCCAGGTGCCCGGTTCCCTCACACTGAATTACCGCGGGAACAATTGCATTTCATGTAACTACTCGTCTACATTTTTTTTTGTAAAAATCTCTGAACCGTGCGATCGCTAACCACTGAGAACCTTGAAAATATCTGAAGAATGAGCTGTTTGAAACTGTATAACTTTAATTTTATGATATCTGGATATTGGTACTGCATTTTCTATAATACGCTTTTCATGCACAAGCTTGCGGAATAATGTAAGTTTACCTGGCAGTGCTTTTCTTCCAATGTCGGAATTTAACTCAAGCTTTGCGCTCGGTGAGCCTTGCTGTACGCTACCTCAAAAGCGAAAATAAACCAACCATATCGCGGTCGTATGGCCATCTCTACCCTTTCTTTTCTTTCCTTTACGTCTTCCCGATGAGCTCTAATAATAAAGTGCTAGTCAAGGCTAATAAATTGTCGAATAAAGCTGTGTGCATATGGCTAGAAAACCACTGGCGACCACGATCAGTGGTGCTCGTATATAGTGGTGAGCGAAGCGGTCCCTGCGCGTATGCATTTCAGCTGACTGCGCGTGTAACTTACCTTCTTTTATTACTCTTAATTCTTGCATGCGCGATACCATTGCCCGATTACCCGTGCGAAAAAGTTTCTTTTCGTTCTTTCCTTGTCCCTGCTCATTTCGCGCGTTTTTACGCACGCACCAACGTTCCCAAGCTCTATCACTGGAACTAGGCCACGCTGATGCCGCTTGACACGTGATTTTTTGCATTCTGTTGTTGCCTCCAGACTAACACAACGCTTAAAGATGGGTAAGCTCTATTCCGCACCGCATTATTAAAGTTAAGCAGACTTCAAGCGCCCTGTGTGGAAACCGAGCGCAAAAAACTACAGCGCGTAGCAGACACCCCCTCGCTTTCCGCGCGCTCCCGAGCGCGGAAAGCCCACGGGTCCGGCGCAGCAGCGGCGCGTGGCGGCAGTTCACCGCAAAAGGCCCACGCCGGAGCCGGCGCTTTGGACACTCCCCTATTCTAGGTCACTCTACCCATGTGTCGTGAATCGTCGTACGTCGCGTGCGGCGCCGCACGTCGGATCGGATGCCGAGTCGCACCATGTGTCCAGCGCTTCATGCTCACGTCCGTCCGGCGTCCGTCCGTCCGTCCGTTGGTGTCCGTCCGTGCGTCCGCCCGTCTCCGTCCGTGTCCGTCCGTCCGTCCGAGCCCTGGCGCGCAGCCAGGTGGCCGCCGGGGTGCGCAAACGGACGCCGGTGACTCTACAGCGCTCGAGCTTTGCTCGCGTAGCGTCGCTGTGCCCAGCGTTTGGAATCATTCGGACCGACGCCGTCGCAATGGACACAGGCGTTCGCGGAACACACTTTGGAATTTACAAAGGGTCCGACAATTTAAGCGCTGGAACGCGGATGGCGTTTGTACGATGCGCAAAGCGCGAGAAAATACGAACGCATGCGAACGGAGGAAGATTAGTCTCGCGTCTCAGTGCCATTCGCGGTAAATAATTAAACAAGAAAACATGCACACATTCGGTTTGTGTGTTATTCCACTTGGCCACACGCTTTCGCCTTACACAGTTTGGAATATACAAAGTGTCCTTGAATTTTTTCAACGATTTATTAAACATTAAATACGTTCGCAATGATGAGAACACCGTTTGCGTCTGCTGAATCTTCATTACGTCAGGCTCGCCTTCTTTCACCACCCGCCCAAACGCTCATAAGTTGTAGACGCTCTGTGCGTCTTGTCCTCAGCCACATGACCAGGATTTGGGGACATTTGCACGTAGCGCCATCTCTCGTCGGTGACAGCGGCGGCCTGCCGTAACTGAATGGGAAGTAAGTGAAAAAAATCATATCTCACGAAAAGCAGTTATCAAAAAACGACTCCCGGTTCTACAAAGAAGAGACTTAATTAAACATTCTGTCAAAATTACAGTGTCGCACTACAAACTGCGTGGCTTCCCAGAGTGTTTATTATTTAACAATGGGACCCATGTATTTCCAATGGGGGTGTTCAATTGTCTTGGGAAGCCACAGGTTTTGTAGTGCGATACTGAAATTTCGCCACAGTGTTCCAGTAGGTCTCTGCTGTATAGATCCCGGAGTCGTTTTTGATAACTGGCTTATTTCAAAAGATATGATTTTTTTCGCCCATTTCCCTTGAGTTATGCTAGGATGCGGTTGCTGCCGCCGAGAGATGGCGCCACGTACGAATGTCTCCAAATCCTGGGAATGTGCGATCGCGATTCGCCCATGCCAACACTAAGCTCCAAAGAACGGCACTGTCTCTGGGTGAGTAAGGTCAACGTTCAATGGATCGCGCAGACATGTGGAGAGACGCAAATTGCATGCGCAGTCCTGTCTCGAAGCTTTTATAAATACCCTTTTTGCAGCTGTCCGTGACTACGACGTTCTTTCGGGTACTTGAAACGCCACCTGGTGTACGTCGCGCACAACTATTTCACAATATTGGTCGTTGCTCGCAATTATCACATGCTGACGAGCACACGACAAATCATTCGAAGCCTCGCGGCGAAGTCTCGGAACTTCAGACAGTCAACACAGACAATTAAAGTGAAGCCGCCAGCCACTGCCAGGTATCTCCGCCAGTCGGCACCACGAGGACAACACAGAGATCGTTCACTTTATATTTACTAGCGCATCGCCACTCAGCGCCTGGGGTGATGCTTGCGGGCCCGGTGTGAACGTCATAATACTGTCGATGTCGCAGGGTGCTGAACATCCCGTTGAGCTTTCGTACGCTGTTCGCCTTCGAAATAATATAACTTCTACGTAACGAATGCAATTCATACCTCGCTCAAAAAGCTTTTCCATTCCAAGCTACCGAGTGAAGGCCGCATCTGGAGCATGAAATTTTATGTCACTGCTCCTTTAAAAGTACAACAGCATATCCACGTCAAGCTCTTGCTTGGCCCCGTTTCCCCGATAAGGGCAGGGCTCCGGAATATTTTCCAGAAGGCTTTTCTTATGAATATTGGGAAAACCCGAATGAATATGCTTGGAAGAGAAGCGAGAGTCTCACTACGTGATCGGGCCAATAAAAAATTACACCATCCCGCTAAAAGGGAACCATGTGTAGATGCGAAGCAGCGGGCGCTAACGCTTACACAATGGCCGCGGCGTTGACGCTGGCGCTTATCGCAGCGTTGTTGCAGGAGAGAAAACTGAGGAGGCGCACGCAGTGATGGAGCGGTGTTTCCTACTGGAACATGCCAACGCTGCTAATGGGCAATGAGACATAAGATTCCGACTGTACACAGAGCACCCGCAGTGCGCGAGTTAACGCGCACGCTGCGAATTTTTTATTGTTCAAGAACGCACAGGAGAAATCTCCCACCGGCACCACCTTGGAGGTCAAGATCCATTGCCATATATACGCGATGGGACAGTGAACGGTTGTGCAGCGCGAGCAGTAGGTCTTTTTTCAACCAAGAAACTGCTAGCAGACGCGCCTGCGTCGGCGTCACGAGGCGAGAGAGGGGGGAGCGTAGGAGAGGAGAGAGAGAGAGGGGGACGCGCATGCGCAGTGGGGTGTGGACGCTGTGGGCAGGGATGCCTAGAGGAGAGAGGGGGGGAGCGTAGGAGAGGTGAGAGAGGGGGACGCGCATGCGCAGTGGGAGCCCAGGCAGGGATTCCTAGAGGGGGAGCATAGGGAGGGGGAGAGAGGGAGGGGCGCGCGTAGTGAGGGTGTGGTTGCCGCGGGGAGGGGATGCCTAGAGGAGAGAGAGGGGGAGGAGAGGTTTTTTTTATTTTTATTTTTTTTAAAGGGTTTGCGCATGCGCAGTAAGGGAAGCCACGCCGCACACCACCACCGGGTTAAGCTTCGCCATAAGATGCTTCACATCTAAAATGAGGCTAGGGTATAGCTACTCGTTGACTGGTTTCGCATGAGACCCAATTCCCATATTGTGCGTTATTTGCCCTAATTGTTCAGAATAGTATGCGTGTTTACAGTATGTTATTAAAGAATTAACGGAGCTATAGGCAACCTACTACTGGCAGGTTATTGCGAATGGAAACCAAACGCTGCAGGCAACGCCTCGGTTAGGTTACCCTGACAAGCCTCCGTCATTGATCTGGTTATTTTTCTCAGTTAGGTTGCGTATCGAAATAAGTTTACCTTTAACGTACACAGTAAAATGTATTACGAAAAAGAAATGACGTTCGGCTTTATTCTTTAAGCAAACTATTACTAAATCAAGAAAATGCTCGAAATGGGGCTATTAAATTGTCGGTCGCGTATTCCTCGCCGAGCAATAAGCAGGTTCGTCTAAACCAAGGAGATTAATGAAACCTCCATGGTATAAACTCAGCCCTGTATACCAATAAATGAATCAATGAATGAAAAGCTCTAGTAGATTTTTTTTTAGATGTGAAGCATCTTATGGCGAAGCTTAATCCGGTGGTGGTGGTGGTGTGCCGGCGTGACCACCCTTACTGCGCATGCGCAAACCCTTTCAAAAAAAATAAAAATAAAAAACACCTCCTCTCCCCCTCTCTCTCCTCTAGGCATCCCTCCCCACGGCAACCACACCCTCACTGCGCATGCGCCTCCCCCTCCTCTCTCTCCCTCTTGCGCTCCCCCCCTTTCTCCTCTAGGCATCCCTGCCCGTTGCGCCTCCCCCTCTGCGCATGCGCGTCCCCCCCCTCTCTCTCCTCTCCTACGCTCCCCCCTCTCTTCTCTAGGCATCCCTGCCCGCGGCGCCCACACTCCCACTGCGCATGCGCGTCCCCCCCTCTCTCTCCTCTCCTACGCTCCCCCCTCTCTCGCGCCTCGCGACGCCGACGCAGGCAGCGTCTGCTAGCGAGTGTCTTGGTTGAAAAAACCGACTGCTCGCGCTGCACAACCGTTCACTGGCCACCCCGTATATATGGCAATGGATCTTGACCTCCAAGGTGGTGCCGGTAGGAGATTTCTCCTGTGCGTTGTTGAACAATAAAAATTCGCAGCGTGCGCGTTGACTAAAAGCGGACTGCGGGTCTCTGTGTCCAGTCGGAGTTTTCTGTCTCTCATTGCCCATTAGCAGCGATTGGCATGTTCCAGTAGGAAACACCGCTCCATCACTGCGTGCTTTGCGCCTCCCCAGTTTTCTCTCCTGCGCAACGCTGCGATGAGCGCCAGCGTCAACGCCGCCGCCATTGTAAGCGTTAGCGCCCGCTGCTTCACATCTACACATGGTTCCCTTTAGCGGGAGATGGTGTAATTTTTTTTTTTTTGGGGGGGGGGGGGGGTGTTTAACTGATGCGTAAGCGCAGAGTATGATTTTCGGTTGCGGACTTTCCTCGAATGTTTTTTTTCGGGTTCCATCGGCACGACACCTTTGATCTTCCTGTCATTTGCAGAAAGTAGGAATCTGCGGCAACCGAAACGGGAGTTTGTTATTAAATTTTCTCACAAAGTCTCAACTTATGTATGTAAAATCATCCATATGGCTGTACATCTTGCCGTCGAGAGAGCTTTAACTCCACTACTACCGAATTCGACGAAGCCTTCCCAGCAAGTGTTCTTTTTTTTTGCGTTTCTTTTGTACACAGCGTATTGGTATGGTTCAGATTCACTAGCGTTTTGCAAGAGCGGGTGTTTAGCCCAGTGAACAGCGATGTCTCTTAAGCATGACGTGGTCGTACGGGAGTCCTTCATCGCCATCTATCAGCAGAAACCTTCTCAGGAATAGCGGACTATGCCGTGTGACCCGAATGCCCGGCCAGCGAGTGTATGTTTTAGTTAATATATGCAGTAGTATCATATAGAAACACGGCTTAAGTAACGCAGGGGTGACTTACCCCTCTCCAATTCCCCGATACTTCGTACTCTAAATCATCCCTATTTTTTTCAAGCAAAGCTTGTATCGCCAATAAATGATGTTCAGTCAGTTGTGGGCTAGTCGGTGATGAGCTTTTTCTGGTGTGGCAGTCTGATCATTTACTGATGTTTTCGAGGTGACTGGTCATTTCACGTTGCCGAGTTTCATTGTCGGCCGGATATCAACGCATAACCGTCGTTGTTGCGTGCAGCAACTGAAGTTTACCGTGGGTAAGCGCGTGGATGTCGATGCTATGCCCGTCATGGAGGAATGAAACAGTAAAGTGTAAGCACTTCCCAAAAAGAAAGAAAGAAAGAAAGAAAGAAAGAAAGAAAGAAAGAAAGAAAGAAAGAAAGAAAGAAAGAAAGAAAGAAAGAAAGAAAGAAAGAAAGAAAGAAAGAAAGAAAGAAAGAAAGAAAGGAGAAACACCAGGTGTTACGACCAGCTCTGGAATCTTATCTGCATAACCTGAGCCACAATCTAAAGAAGATTGGCAAAAAAGAGTTGGTGTGGACGTTGTTTTTTCGCGCCCCATTAAAACTTTCTGGGTTGTGCGCACGTGTGAATAATCCGACGCAGAAGCGTTATAACTGCAGTAAAAAAACCATCGCGATCAGTTTGTGCCATGCGCAGAAGGTGTTGTTTACTGTATCACCTTGTCATGTGGGAAAGAATACGTTGGGCAAACGGGCAGATACCTGAATGATCGCTTAAGAGAACATTCTAACAATGTAACCAAACTGGCGACGAGTGGTCATCTGGCCGCACACTGCATGCGCTGTGGCTGTAAGCCCATTTTTAACGAAACCAAAGTGATTGCGAGAAGTTCAGACCAGATGACCAGGGAGATTGTAGAGGCTTTCGAAATTAACACAATCAAAGGTTGTGTAAGCTGCCCATCTGTTTCGATGTCTCAAAAAGAGATATCATTCTTGTCGCGGTAGCGGTGGCGCTGTGGCCGTTAAGCAATGTGTTGGTGCGAAGGTGATGTTGACACCCTTTCCCTCTTTCTTGTGCATCGGTATTTATGCTGTTACCGTGTACATTAAACCTCAGTTGTTAGTAGCGCCGTGTCAGCTGTGTCTTCTCTCTCGTGTTCGTGTCTCCTTGCGCTGAAACATAAAAAATTCTACCCGTGATCGGTACTTTAAGCGAGAGAAAAGCTCCCCCATTTTCCTGGTGGGCAACCCGCGTGGTCGAGTGCACGCGGCATTCCGCCGTGGTCGGCTTTCAAGGAAACCAGCGGGCGTGCCGCCAACAGCCCTTTAATGCGCGGCGCTGACGGCGTTGGACAGAGCCGCTTCCCATATAGAGAAAGGACACGTGTCTGCACTTGGACAGAGCCATTAGTGCTTGCAGGTGGTGTTGAGAGCGACAGCCACCTCTTCCGAGTTCGTCGACCTTTCACCAGTCTGGCTCTCCTTCGGCGTCTCCCTCCTCGCCGACATTCCAGTTTC
>JALIZH010016171.1:0-10537 GCA_030522465.1 Rhipicephalus appendiculatus
CTACGGTGACCCCCCTACTTCCCTGACGTCACCACGCTGCAGCCGACACAAGTGATCATGACGTCATAGCCACCATGGCTCTTTTGTTGCGTTTGCGCCTGCAGACTACATCTCGGCGGCTGCTCGCGAGTCCGTGACCGCGGCGCACGCGTTGAAAGCTTTGTGTTCTGCGACACTGCTTTCTCGTCTTCTGTTCGAAGTGACTGCTTGATGCGGACCACGCGGAAGTGCGTCACAGTTCTGTGTGCCGACGTGGTCGAGTGTTGCTCATGCTAGGTGGTGATAGTTGCATCCGGAGGCTTGTCGTTTTTGGAGCTCCCTCAAACCAAAATTCAGACATGGTCAGTAAGGAACAGCCTGTAATTAATTATTTGTCGCGCTCTGAAGCAAACGATGTGCCGTGTTATGACTAATAGTCCCCCAGCGGTGGCATGTTTCGGTATTTCTTTTTTTTGTTTTGCGACAGATGCAAGCGATCGTTTGTTCTCAACTTTTTTGCTTTGCTATACTTGCACAATCACATTATTAGTTCCTCGAGTCTTTGCGGATCGGCACCTGACCATAGCTTTACGTGATCGACTACCTGTCCATCATCACCCCGACATAAAACCTGTCTTGTCTTGTCCACATGACATAGGAGGCTCTATGACCGCGCCGCCTTTCGGCCGCCGCCACCGAATGTTCACCCGTGCGGCGTAGGTTTGCGGCAAATACAATGCCGCCATAGCCTTTGGGTGTCGCTACGTAACAGTTTGAGTTCAAAGTACCGGAAAATCCTGTTCTCAGTTTTATAATTTTGTCGATTTAACGAAGTGATTTCAGCGGGCTCATCACTTCGTTAAATCGAGTTTTAACTCTCTTAATTTTTAACAGTCTTGCTGTCAGTGCTAAAAAAATCATTATTTTTCCCAACTCCAAATCAAGGGCGCTAAAACAATAGAATCGATAGAAGTCGATGGCAGGGTCGCTTCTTCTCGAGATTTGTATTACGCGTCGTTCATTTGTGTATGAATCTCTAGCTCAGCCAATATTCAGTACTTTTTTATTTTTCGCAAGGCCGTCAGGTGCAGGAACAAAACGTGAGGCCTCATTCACCAATAAAATTACCTAACATTACTTCGAAACAGTGTTTCGTAGTTATTCGCAAACGGAGGAGGAGGAGAAGGGAAAAAAACGGAAGAACAGGTAGTTTAGCAAGTTATCAAACCGGCTGGCTACCCTGAGCTGGGGAAGGGGGTTAGGTGAATAAAACATCACAGAAAAGAGATGTTACAAAAAGGAGAAGAAGAAAAAAACAATAAGACACTTTTTACACAAAGTTCATGAGCGGAGAGCCCAGAATGCGCATGTGGACACGTGGATGAAGACGTGCAACGTATTTTATTAGAATGCCCGCGATATCAGAACAAAGAGCAGCTAATAAGAGATCTAATGGCACAAGACCATAGGCCCTTCAGTCTTCAAATGATGGCCTACACGTGCCTTACGAAAACACACACTACTAGCCGCCAAGCTTAGAATTACAGAGAGCTGAGCTAGTTGGTACGTATTCATTCTAATAGAAACAGGGCGTGCAAACATTGACACAAGAAGGAAGGCAGGACATCACAAACGCCTACTAGCAACTAAAGAAGCGCACAACGACGGAAAAGAAAGAAGGCACGAAAACTTATCTGCGCATGCCCATGCAATATGCGAAGCTATCAATCTGGCACGCGTGGGGGTTTACGTGAAAGATAACTGTTAAGGCATTTGATTTCTTCTTTATGCAAGTTAATCGATGGTTGGCTCACGCATGCGCTGCCTCTATTATCGATATGGCATGCCTCAATCATCAGACGCGTCTGTTCATACCTATGCCGGCACAAAACTGCGCATTCATCGAATTTTGGCGTGCACTTACACTCTCGACAATGTAAAGAAAGATTAGCTCCTCCATACCTAGCACCCTCGGCCTTGCGTGCCGAGGGAGCTAGGTATGGGCCAGTGTCCTAAGACCCTTTCCTCCGACAATGGGCAATGTTCTAGTATATCTAGCACTTCTGAAAGTTATTTTCTTGACGCACTGAAGCGAGGACATTCACAGAGAAGATGGGCGATTGTCTCCACGCAGCTATATTCGCAAGTGATGCAATATTGCGCCAAGGTTCAGTAAAGTGTTGCCATTTACTTTAATTGTGAGGCGCCATGTACATTTTGGTAGACTTTGGAAAACATTGTGGACAATGTTCATGGCGTACTTTCGTACAAGGTGTTGGAGTAGAGCTAAAACCGAAACCGAAAAATAAAAAAAAATGATATTTCGGACCGGAACGAGAACGTAACGTAAACGTTATCTATTAATTTGTTCTGGAGTGGCGCCAAAATATTTTTTATAGTTTTTCGGTTCAAAGGAAAAAGTTTGAAACCCGGAATCTCCCCTGCGTCTTCACTGGACCAAATAAAGTTCACTCATCTTCGTCATCGTCCGGAACAACAGAGGTGATGCAGTGTGAGCATGGATTTACACCTCAGAGGACAGTATTAGCGCGTAACTCCGGAAGGAATACCAAAAGCGAAGATGTGTTGAAATTTTGTGGAAAACAAAAATATTGGCAACTGGAGCTGTTGATATTAACGCAAGTGGACCTTGGTGTGCCAGCGTGGAGAGGGAATTCTCGGCGCTGAAGTTTGTTTTATCAAAACAGCAGTCTCGCATATCCCAGACTACACTGTTTAACGTGTTGATTCGGAGATCATGCTCAACGACTTGACGGAAAGCATTCAGCCTGCTCAGAGAATTTGTAATTCACTAATAATGCTTTTATCTATTTTTTTTATCGTTGCCCGAAGTTCAAATTTTTTGTGCACAAATAAAAACCGCTACGAGCCTTACGGAACATACTTTTTAGTGTCGAAACAGAAACGGAACGGAACTTTTTCCGGCAGAATGAAACTCAAACCGAAACGAAAAAACATTTCGTTCCGACAGCCGGCTTTTTGTATGCACACGAGTTCATTCCAAGGCTTTACAAATGAAGCGTTTCCTTTACAATATCACCGGTGTAATTCCTTTTTCAGCAATGTATGAACGGCGTGCCTTAAAAAAGGGTAGCAAACTGGGCTAGTTCGAATATACTCATGATGGCCAGAGCAATCAGAATAAAAGATAAGAGTGAAGATAACACAGATGTGTCGTTTCCACTGTGTCTCTTTTTTTTTGGTTCTGGCCATTATGAACGCCTTCTATACTTCGCCAAATGGGCCAGATAAACCTACCTCATGTGATAGCGCGTGAAGAGTGAAAGCAAATTGCGATTACGTTTGTTAATAACTAACTTGCACACATCAGATAATATCCTTATCATGGCCCCATTTTTCCGTAAATATCAAAATGCCGTCTCTTAGTTCCAGCACGAAGGCAGAAAGTACCCCTAAATATTTCATATAGTTCTTATACACAGCTCAAACACCTGTGTTGAGCATCGGTCACGCAGCAGGTGTCAATATTTTGGAAATTTCACTCGTAATTTGAAGTGGTTATAACGTGCATATGTCTGAAGACGGCATCATACCGAAGGCCAAGAAAAAACGGGTGTTTAATACTTATAAAATTGGGCTTCGTTAACATTGATGAATTGCTCACATAACATTTTTGTCGTTCATTCTTTTGTAGATTCGAGTCGATTATTTTTGGAACAACTAGTTATTGTGAGATGACATATATCAGCAAAAAAAAAATGGCTTTGAAAAGTTTCTTGCCCCAACAGTGTGTGTTCTTTTAACACTTTCTTTCCGTTGACCTTCATGTCCAGAATGGGAAGAACACTTATTAAGCAACAGCCTAGTAAAAATGTTTGTAATTCACTCACTTGCTGGGTGGTAAATTGGGGTAGTTTTGTTGGGATGGGCTGGAAATGAGAGACAAGCAAAGAAACATTTTATTCTTTTTTACGCTAATTATTTGAATCAGTCACTATAAGTCCGCCAAGCAAAAGCACTATTTAAACACTTGGTATCATTCCTTTGCCTTCCTCTAGAATAATAAGTTATCTGTTTAATTAGACAAACAAAATCACTAATTGCCTGTATGCGTTCAACTGTCGTCCCACCAAAAAATATGTCGCAGAGCAGTACTTTACTGGCGAAAAATTATTAGGCTGCTGAAAAACCTTTGGAAATGCTGTAGTGGCACCAAGGCTACCGCCGTTGCACGAAAGACGACGCAATGGTCCCGGTTTTGTGCTTGGCTTCGTTTCCCAGGCACTACCTAATTTCCTACGCATGCCGTTTCCAAATATGTGCAGCAAACCAGGAGCCATGTTTCACGACATTATGACAGAATGAAGCCTTTTGAAGTGTCCACTTCTGATCGCCTCTCACGAGACTGAAAAATATCTGAAACTTATGCACATTTGTCTTTTTGTTTATGCATTTTGTTTATGCAAACATTCCGAATCACACACCAATCAGACATGTGTACAAAGTCCATTGGTATAGGTATTGAAGCTCTGGTAGAACATAACGCTATCCAGGGGGATGAAATAAGAGCCACAGGCGTTGCCATTACCTTGAATTGCGTCATTACCTTTTGCACAGTGTGAACAAGCTATCCCAGAAACATGTATTATTCAAAGTGTTCGCTATGTTTTTTACCAAAAGAGTGTGTTTGCGGCCTGTTGCTACTTTTTTAAAGCCTATAGCTCAAGTAATAATTATCTTTACGTGTTGTTTTCTATACGTCAAGAGAACCACAACAACCCTGAACAATACTGACGTGCGTACTTTCTTCAGTTAATACACTGTTTTTCGCCTGGGTTCTTTTCAATTCTAGACGACGACGAGCAGGAGGCCTCATATTGCAGGAGCAGGGCATTGAGCTGTCCTTATTAATGCTTCGGGACGCTCGGATACACGTCGGAAGCCGGTTTGGGACCTAGGTTCGTCGGAGCAGGTTCAGTAGCATCGAAAAGGGCAAAAGCATTGCAGGCGTTCATGAATTCAATTATGTAGGTGACCATCGTAACAATCTTGAGGTGCCTGCAGTCCTGCTTGAGCTTTGTCAGCAGTACCTTCGCTTTCCCTTGAAGCAGCTCGGCCATGTCACTTTCGACGCAAATCTGACGGTTCAGGAGCAGGTGCTGGTCACACTCAATGACTTCTGCTAAGCATGTGGGTTTTTCATTGCCGACGGAATTGACGACGCTGCACAGAGGTGGCACAGTGACCTGTTCTAGCCCATTGAAGGCTTGGTGAACGATTTTCATATCCGGTGATACGGCATTGCTTGTGGAAAGCGTTATCGACTGGTATTTTAAGTCACTGGCTGCTCCGTGTAGATTTAGGAAATCCATGCCTAGAAGGACATCGCTAAAACAATGCCGTAAGACCAAAAAGGTACCGAATAAATCTGGCCGTCAATCGCGATTCTCGCCACGCTTGCCTTTCTCGCGATTCTCGCCGCTTTGCCCTTCGCGGGCGAAGGGCAAATCGTCATCGTCATCAGCGTCATCGTCATCGTCATGGCGTATAATGGTTACCTTGCATGTGCTGTGCCTTGATGGCAGCGTCATCGTCATCGCACTAGCGTGGCTATGGCGCACAATGGGGGGACGGAGGGACAGGCCTCGTTCATAAGATGCTTCGCATCTAAAACCGATTCCATTACATTGCAGGCCAATGGGCCTTGGCCGGGACGAAAGCAAAATTCGTATCATCCCGAAATTTGTCCGAGCCGTGATCGTATCGCCGAGGTTTTACTGTATACTGCCGCCACACCCTGTGAGAGCAATGACGAAGCAGAGCTCACTGCAATACCGTACAGTTCAAATCAACCCATGAGTAATAATTCGCGCAAATATTCATCAGAGTATATTCATCAGAGCATATATATATATATATATATATATATATATATATATATATATATATATATATATATATATATATATATATATATATATATATATGCGGCACCAAATGCTTTGCACATACTTATCGGTAGTTCTTTTTACGTACGCATTCCAGGAAATGTAAATTTATTATAGTTCAATCACTTTCAATGTTTCTCACGGAACTGTATATTCCAACAGCACACGTCTCATTTCCACCAATACTGTGCGTGGTTTTCCTGAAACACTTTCTTAGTCTGGTAGAGTGCGCTTAGGCTAAACGGTAACATATCAGGTTGCGTTAATAATAATCTCTCAGTTTTAAGGTTGTTCGTTTTGTAATGTATACTGACGCGAATGCGCGGAATGTCAAAATATAGGCTACTTGAGGATTTGGCAAGTTTTACGATAGCGCTGTCTTTAAAAAAAAACACAGCATATCCACGGAGTGAATGATGATGAGTGGGCGAAGCTGCGGAGGTTCATCGGTAAACCGTGAATCTTCCGTGAATTCTGCCCGGTACATCATCACCGACGTGAAGATCGGGCGCGTTTATACTAAAGGGTCGATGAGAGTTATGGTGACTGAAGCAATCATGGTTACACCGTGAAATCTTCAGTGGTTTCGCCCAGCAGTAATCAAAGCGATAGTGTGTGTGAAATTTTATTCAAACTTCAACGACCGGTCGTCGTCCATGGTCCGCCAAGCAGCACGATCCGGCAAGCGCACTCGTACGGCGGTCCGCGCAATCGGAGAGCAGCTGCACCGCCAACGCCATCTAGCGTACCTTCACCCAACCGCCATATTGTACGCATGTCTATAGGACAGCGCCCTCTCGGAAACGAGACGAGAACTGGAGATGACGACACCATATCCACGGAGTGAATGATGATGAGCGGGCGAAGCTTCGGAGGTGCGTCGGTAAAGCGGTAATCTTCCGCGAATTCTGCGCAGTACATCATCAACGACGTGAGATCGGGCGCATTTATACTAAAGGGTCGATGAGAGTCATGGCGACTCGCAGCTCACTTTAATTTTACATGTACGTTGTGAATTTTTTATTGTTTAATCACGCACAGGAGACATCTCACACCGGCACTACCTTGGAGGTCGAAATCCAGTGCGTACTGGCTACTCAGAATGCATGGACAACCGAGGACCGCCGAGGTGATGCCATAAGGAGCATCGCCCCCTAAATATATTCTTCATATACAAGTACCGCCATCTAGTGGACATTCCAAGAACTAAACGAGAGGTGACTACCTACAACTACATACATCGAGGACGCACGACCCACGGCTTAAGGGAGCTTCGCCCCTAAAAGATTTCAAATCGTTCCCAAGCTGTAGTTGAAAATGAACGTACCTGGTCGAGGTGTTGTTGTTGGTTTCCTGAACGGGCCACCAGCTCGGCGGCCATTCTGCATAAAAAATAGCATACTGTAAGAGCACGTACGCATATATATATATATATATATATATATATATATATATATATATATATATATATATATATATATATATATATATATATATATATATATATATATATATAAGGAACAAAAGAAATTACGACGCACGTTGGTCTTGCACGGTATATTTTCTGAAAATATACCGCGCAAAACCAACGTGCGTCGTACTTTTGTTCCTTATACTACCGGGGCCAGCGGGCTTTTCTTGCTGCAACTATATATATATCTATATAAATCATGTTATGGAGTGAAAACTGCCGTGAGCTTGTGCGGTGGTCTCCAAAGAGGAGGACCACCAGAGTGCGTGTAGCGTTTGTCCGCGAAGCTCCTCAGTCATATTGGCTGACTGCTGCTATACTGTTGTGAGTATCCATTAAATCGACTTTCACACTGCATTAATTTACGCTGCATGGTCGAGATAAAAAAGAAAACGGGGTATAAGGGCAGATTGTTGCTAGGATGCTGCCGCTGGCACGCAAATGGGTTGCAGTAGTTTACTTTATCGAAGGTCAGAGGTCTCCAGAATCATGTTGTAATCGGAAGAAGCACGCCGAGGTGCTATATCCTGTCGGTGTTGAATCAGGTAGGCTGAGGGTTTGTCGTGGGGATCCTTGTGAATGCCATCGCAAACGTAGTGGTTCACACTATAACAATATAATATATTTGGTCCAAGCTGAGAAATTCTTGTTGCAGCCAAAGCAACAGCGTTTTCAGCCAACCAAAGGTTTTTTTCCCCTCTTTGCACGCCCTCCTACCTCATCTTCCTTATGGCTAAACCGTAATGCTTCATAAGTGGACGCACAAGACCAAAACGTATTGCTTCCCATGTTTCGACCGGGAATTTTCGGCACCTATGAAACTTTCACGCATATGCGATACGAGATATCTGTGCAAACAGAGTAGCGATGAACCCAACAGAAACCATAAGGATGCTGATACAAGCACACTATAGTTTATCATATAAAGCTCTCACGCGGGAAAATTTACTTTGGTCCAACATGCAAATGCATTAACAATCTTCAGGAAAACTACGATTTATGATTGAAAGCAAATATGATGCCCGCCTTGACATTTATTGCAGTGACTACTCATGTAAACAAACTTTACCACCATTTAAGGTCATAAGCAGGGACACGGTCAGTTTTGCTGTAGAAACGATGGAGCCCTGTCAAGAAGACAAATATGGACTGTCTAAGCATGCCTTCATTCTCATCGCCTGACAAAGAATTTGATTATCTGAAGAGCAGTCGCATTTAGAGAACGCACACCGTATCATCTCATGAACATGAAAGTCTGTTCTTTCTGAAAATAAATTTCTAGTAAGTTCCTTGTCATGTGTTTTGTACCATCCTTTATTTGCCCGCGTCTTGAAGCTCGAAATTTCGGAACAATTCCTAGAAGCGTGAGCAATCACCGAAGCACGCCAAGAAAGGCAACAGCAGGATGTGCTTGTTGTTACTAGATAAATTACAGCAGGCCACGACTATGTCGCCCTTCTGGTAAGAGCGACAACTTTAAAAAAATATACTCTATCTGAGATCGAACGCCTTTGTCAATGCGACTGTTGAAAGGCGACAACAAAGCCTTGCTATGAAAGTGAGTGATCTAGACCCGAATGCACATATATGGCAGCCTGACTGAAGTGCTTGATTATAGCACGTTCAGCAAACTCCACCTTTGTCAGCACGTGTCGAAATATTCGCGCACAAGATCACGCAGAACTTATTCAAGAAACATCGCATTTGAACTATCTTTTCACGATTTCGCTGCCAGAATAATATGAGAGCTTCAAATATTCACTGTGCTTTCAAAACATTTTTTTTTAAATAGCTGAAAAGTACATACTGAAAGGCCAACTTGGCCGCCATGCGAGCAGTGGTACAATGCTAGAGAGAATGATAACCACTACAAGAGCACATTTGTACATGATAGTGGACGAATACGTCAGAAGAGAATTAACAGAGTAGAGCTTTCAATAAAGCTTAAATATCCCCACCCATGCACAAATGTCATAAAAGGGTAAGGTGATTGGCTGACAAGGGGTATATGAGCACGAATGTAGCAATTTTTCTCGGGATATCTCGGGTGACATATTGATTATCGTTTTACAAGGAAGTGGGTTGCATTCAACTAGAATGACTTTTATAAATTTCATGGTTTTCTTTTGTGTCAGAGGCTTGGTCACTGTGACTCCACATTTAAATGTATTTTCCTGTAGGTCACTGAACCTCGACAGGCACCTTTTCATGTGAGAAGGGCGCATAAGATATATAATAATCATATTGTTTAAATTTCGTAAAATCTGATCTATAATTTGTAATTTTGGAGGCAGATGTTTTTTTTAATATTTCTTCGAAAACTCAATGAAAACTCTTGAAAATTTTATATTATATTTTCTGGATCACAAAAACACCATACTACCAATTAATTAACGCTTCGAATCTATACTACACGTGCAGCGAAGGTGTTTAATGACACCTACAAGAATTGTCTTCAACATGTTTTCTATAAGAAATCATAGCGCGACGCTTTGGTATGACGACTATAATGAAGAAAGTGAAATGAGAGCTGTAGTTGAAGATTATGTGAATAAAGGGCGCGAGGCAATTTTAGGGAAACGAACATTGATGAAGTCACTCAGATAGACCCATTGAGTTCCTTGCATAGGTCGGCAAACTCACTCATGAGTCGACTCACTCCGACTCACTCAGACTCATATCGAGCCGTGAGTCTGAGTCTGAGTGAGTCCGGGTGAGTAATATTTTGGTGAGTTTGAGTCCGAGTGAGTCCGGTTGACAAAAATTTTAGTGAGTATGAGTCCGAGTGAGTCCGCTTGAGGAAACTTTTGGTGAGTCTGAGTCCGAGTGAGCCCTAAGCTCAAAATGTATTTCGTGAGTGAGCCTGAGTGAGCACTACACTTTTTTGCCGATCTACGCTTCTACTTACGCAACTTAGCTTTACTATCAGCCTTACGTAGGTTCACGTTTATACTCACGCCGACTCACGCATGCTTCAAAGCACCAGCGTTCATACGCCAGCTCAATATTTAGTGATCAGAGGTGTGAGTTACGGAGGAGGGGGGGGGTGCGGGGAGTCCCCCTACCCCCGAAAACTTTTCCCGTGACTTTTTGATAAGAATATTTCATGTTAGTTATATCTTTAAAAAAAAAAGTCCTTACTCGATCGGAACCACTG